>CM070090.1:2022500-2107500 GCA_036178185.1 Liparis tanakae | reverse complement strand
TGCATGATACCACACACAAACACGCACACACACACGCGCACACACACGCGCACACACACACACACACACACACACACACACACACAGGGGCCTGAGCAGCCATACGATCCTCTAATGCAGGGGTCGGGAACCTAAGGCTCTGAGCCATATATGGCTCTTCTGGTGACCGCATATGGCTCTTTTGAGTTTGAGTTAAAAAAAAAAAAAAAATTTAAAAAATCTGCCTGCCCCCTGTAACTTCCTCTCTCCTCCAGATGACAGCAGCAGTAATGTCAGGTCCCTTTCTTAAAGACGTCTTTGTTCTTTTATTAAACTAAACGTCTGTTATTGGTCGTCTCCACAGCAGCATGTCACTCCCCCCCCCCCCCCCCCTCCACAGCATCACGCAGCACTAGAAGTCACATTAAAATTATACGTTAAAAATACTACAAGGCTCTCAATGAAATATATTTAGAAATATTTGGCTTTTATGGCTCTCCCAGTCAAAAAGGTTCCCGACCCCTGCTCTAATGCCTTGTTCACACATACAGACTCAAGCACTGGTGAGGATGCCATTCAGAACCAATTCAAGCTCGTCAACTCGCCCCCTCCCCCCCTCCTCCTCCTCCTCCTCCTCATCCTCCTCATCCTCATCCTCATCCTCGAGCAGCGCAACAAGAGGAGGGTAGGACGTGGTGTTTCTGTGTTTCTGAAGTGCGTGAGCAACAACTGATCCAGCCTGGGAGGAAAGAAAAGGGCAGCGCGTTGTTTCCTCCTCCAACTCGACAACGATGGGGAGAGCTTCTAATCTTCTACGGCTTTAAGTGAGGCGACTGGGAGAAAGAACGAGGGGCACAAGTAGAGAGAGAGAGAGAGAGAGAGACTATAAACCCATGTGTGAAAGAGGTGTGGATGCCTACGAGACTCGGCTTCAAGGCAGACGATTGAGAGAACAGCTTCTCTGTCCATCCTAATAATCTAGTTTTTGTCGCATTAAAAAAACAAAATTAGTAAATTCAACCTCTAATGCCTTTTTCATTGGCGGCCTTTAGCCGCTAAATTTAAACTCATAATATCTAATAAACATACACACGTGTGGGCGATGTCCCTTCGGCTCTATTTGGTCACCTTGTGTTAATATGAGCATTTTATTACTTGGTATCACCCCAGGATGGTTTCCCACCGGTCACGCCCCTGAACACCTTTATATGCTGAATATTTCATATTAATTAGACTTTAACACACACTTAACACACCTTGTCTACAGCCCTGTTATCTGTCTATGCACTTGTATTTCATCCCTTTGTAGAAGTAATGTTTAATAATAATAACTTTATTTATATAGCACCTTTAAAAACGATGTTTACAAAGTGCTCCACAGAGAATCAAAGCAAAACAAGTGGAATAGTAAGAAACCAATATTACATTTAAAAGTATATATTAAAATAAATAAATTAAAACAAATAAATTAAATTAAAAAACAAATAAATTACAAATAAATTACAAATAACAAATAAATTACAAATGAATGTTGAACACACATTAATGTTAACACGATGTTGGTTGTTGGTTTGTTAGTCTAAAGCACAAACCGGCCGCCAAGTCCAATCCTCACGCAGCAAATACATGTTTCTGATTCCGATGGAAATGAAAGGCGCCGGGTAGATGAAGAGGCCTCGCTCGTCTTCGCGGGGCACCGCTGCCTCACGGCGTGTTCGTCCCAATTATAAACCGCCACGACCGACTCTAAACCGGGATGTTTGTCCGGCGGCCGGCGGGTCTGTCGGCGGGCGAGGACGGACCGCGACGCGCAGAGTCGGCACAATTTACAAAAGTCAGATGCATCTGTCAGCCCGATGCATTTGTGATCTTATCAGTGTGTGTGGGCCCCTCCATGAAGTGCCCCCCCCCCCCCCCCCCAGTGCATGATGGTGCAGTCAGAATACATAACAAACCGCAGTATGATTTTATTGTTTGTGCCACATTAGATATGGAATGAACCATTGCCTGTATGGGGGGGGGGGGGGGATTTAGCTTTATTTCTTGTTTTATGGGTTTCTCGAAGATCAAAATAAATACTATGACTGTATCCGCGATTCAAAAGGTTAAACACTTTGGGCGAGCGGTTCGGGGAGACGGAGACATTTCTTTACGCGATTTATTGCAGCGAGTCGACGATCAAACTAAAAGAACATCAGCGGGGACGACTGTTCCATTCATTTTCATGTCTTGCCGTGAATTATGATATATATATATATATATATATATATATAATGTGTTTATGAATCCTCCACGGTTCACCTGATGTGGATGCAGACTATAAAAGTGGATTATTAATATTATTGGAGGAACTGGACTCACCTTGGGACCATTTCACTCCATGAGAAGTCAATATGACGTGTATTTAACTATATAAAGTATTTAAATGGCTATAAAACAGAAACGACCTCCTCTGCCCTGACTCCCTGACTCGTACATGTGCGTGAGAGTGCATATTCACATGTTGTTGGACGGAGAGGAACCGGTTTAGGCCCCACATGAAGTAAACACTTGGATGATTAATGAGTTATTGACACGGCCGCCAACGCAGAGGCTTAATGGAACCCGTTATCAATCACAGGGATTAAGCTGCAGGAAGAGGAGCATCCACGGAGCGCTGCACCAAAGCCAGCTCCGCTAATCCCCCCCCCCCCCCCCCCCCATCGCTCACTCTCGCTTTCTTGATTCTAATTTGAATAAATGCCGCCGTCCAGCGTGCACACACACACACACACACACACACACACGCACACGTCAATGTGAGGCGGTCTGACTGACAGCGTGTGTGTGTGTGTGTGTGTGTGTGTGTGTGTGCAGGAAAAGATTGAAATTATAGGCATGAAGCGATCGATATGAACACCGTGACTTCTGGTCTGTTTTCTGCGGTGGAGCTCATCCTCCATCCCTCCTTTAAGAAGCCGCTCCATGTTGTTGTTTTATCATTCCTGCCGTGTGTCTCTTGTCATTTATGCTAATGCTGCGTTCACATCAAAAGCGTTAGGAAAATTTAAAACAAAAGTGAGTTTACTCGGGGAAAAAAAGGGAATTTGTGGCTTATTCCCTTCATTCCATTTATTCCCTTCATTTCCTTCTTTCCATTTATTCCCTTCATTCCCTGCATACCCTTTATTCCCTTCATTCCATTTATTCCCTTAATTTCCTTCATTCCCTTTATTCCCTTAATTCCCTTCATTCCCTTAATTCCCTTCATTCCCTGTATTCCCTGTATTCCCTTCATTCCCTTTATTCCCTTCATTCGCTTCGTTCGTGCATTAGAGTCGGCGGCGTGGTTTATCTACATGGTTTTACACTGTGGAAACAGTTTTATTTCATTTTAGTGTAGGGCGAATTTTTATAACAATAATATAATATAAGTTGAGGCGAATGACATACATTTTTTACTTTGCTAAATCTGCGTCATTCGCAGGGCCCGGCGAACATTTGCCTAAATCTCAACCATCCCCCGTCTGTACATCCACCCAAAATTTGCAACACTTTTGATGTGAACGCAGCATGGGTCGTATGCGGTGCCCTAGTGGTGGGATTGGAAATTGCAACCAGCTGAAAATAAATGAAAATAGTTTCTAGAGCCAGTTTGGTTTGTCCTTTCAAGGCTACCATATAAATATGAAAACCTGCTCCGTATGTATAGATATAACTCATCATTACGACTTTTCTTTCCATAGGCCCTTCCTAATGCTACACACGCTGTGCCTTTAAGGTCAACAGAGAGAGAGATTAAGGGCGACCGAGAGAAACAACATTGTGTGGCCGTCATTGGAACGTGACGGAGGGAAACATCGAGTTCATTATCTCATAAGTTGACCTACAGATAACTAATCAGTAATTGATCCGTGTTGATTTTCTCCTGCTCTGCCTGGGGGGGTTTCCGACCCTCTTGTCCACTTGCTCTTTTCCCCCCCCGTGCATTCATTATTCTGATGACATCATATCATAATTGCTCGAGCCATTCCCCCGGATGGGATTCTATACATATGGTTGACACGGTGTCATCCTCTTCATCGCCACGGCGACCTTCAGCGGCAGCCTCCGGGGGTCCCAGTATCCAACGTGTGTGTCCGTCCTCTAAGCCCCGCCCCCTCTAAGGCACAAATGAAGGGAGTGAACCACAACTTGTTCGGGCGAGTAAAGCGTTGGGAATATTCGCAACGATTTACGATTCAAGAGGTGGAAAGAAGGAAAAAAAGCAACTACAGGACCTTGAAAGTAAATTCTTCTGCCGAATATCGCTTTTAGTATTACAAATTTTCTTTTCAACTTGTGTACGCACCGAGCCACATCTCACACCTCACACCCAGGCATCCGAACAATGACTTTTTTATTCATCCCTGTTGGTTTCTTTGTTGGGAACCAGTGCTGCTTTCTGCTTGTGATGCGACCTGAAGAGCTCTGGAGGACTTCAGACCGTCTTTTAGAACGTATTTATTGGAGCTCCTCACTCCGAGGGGCGTGGCCACGAATCAACCTCCCCTCCCACTCGTTGCTCGGCACCAGCTCATTACTCAGCCTCATGAAGCCCTCGCCCTCATATCTCCTGTCATATCTCCTCTCAAATCTCCCGTATCGAGCGCCGGCCGTTATTTATGACGCCTCCTCCCGGACCCAGATGTCCCGTCACCGATATTTACCGGGAGGGAGCGGCGGAAAGAGAGCGAGGGGACGGATAACGGGAGCGTCGATCCGTTGCTTAGAACCGGGCATTCCCCATCGCTTCTTTCTACAGGGTTCTTACACATGTTGACCAGTGGATTTCCAGGACTTTTTCATGACTTTAAACCAAATGTCCAGGAACCAAACTGAAATCTCGGTAAAACATGAACAATTTAGAACATTTTGCATATTTGAGAGCGTACGCCAGCTTATATTTTGAGCGTCTTTCTTTAAAAAACATATTAATTATTTTAATTCGGCGTAAATGAACAAGTGATTATAACACATTTCCATGACTTTTCCAAAACTTTTATGATTTACGTTTTTTCTGCTTTTTCCAGGCCTGGAAATGACCATTTCAAAATTCCACGACTTTTCCAGGTTTTTCATGACCGTACGAACCCTGATTCGGAGCTTGTGCGATCAGCTGCGATGGGACCCTTTAACAAAGTGAGGAAGGTGAGGTGTGGTTCCACAACTGAAGGATGATCGTCATCTCCGGCGAAGTCCGTATCTCACGGTGTTCGGCTTCAGAAGTCTGAGACAACCATCAAGCTCACCGTGATACGAACGCTACGCAAAGATGGTTTTCCTGCCTGCAGGTTTAACTCAGCTGTTTTCTTTCCTCCCTGAATCAGTTGGAGCTTAACTGATGTTCCTTCTGCCCGGAGCCATCGGAAAGAAGAGCGCCTGAGATATCAAACGGGGTGTTTTTTAGTCGTTATCATCACTGCTTCGGCTCGGGGACTCGCTGAAGGTTACGCCGGGACAGGAAAAAAAAGAAAGAGAAGAAATGGAATTGCTGCAGCGGCCACTAGGGGTACGACGTTTCAGAAAACTCACGGCTCGGATCGGAGGAAGAGATCGGATTGGCACAAAAGAAGAAGAAAAGTTATATGTATTAGATATTATGAACGCAACACAAGGGCGTTAGATGTTAATGTCTGAGGGACGTCCTCAACAAGTATGAAGCAGAACGAGTGGCTAGTTCTTCATGGTTCATTAGCACTTCAGTGGCTCTTAAATAACTCTTATTATGGCACTTTAGTAGTTCGACTATGTTGAGGAAATGTTACTTTCTGTATTCTTGTTGTTCTGAGTTTGTACTCTAGGTTGATGCACTTATTGTAAGTCTCTTTGGATAAAAGCGTCTGCTAAATGACATGTGATGTAATGGTGGATGAAGGAGATGATAACTGTTTCCACGGAGTAAAAACAGAGATAAGCCCCGCCCCCTTTAGGCGTGAATGAAGGGAATGAACCCCAACTTGTCGGGGCGAGTGAATAGTTATCAGATAGAACTTTTAGAGATTCCTGATCACGTCTTCCTGCCGATCACTGCCGATCCACACGGGAAGATACAAATCCATTTGTCGATTGATTATAGCAGCTGGTCTACGGCTTGTTTAGATGTATTCACTTTCTCTTTATTTATTAGTAATGCGAGTTTAAGACATCCTGATCCACACGCCAGAGTCTTCAGTCTCCATGAGGGGACGGTGTCGGCCTCCAGGACTGAAGGTGAAGCTGGTTCCTTAAAAGGGGAGGAGCTTAATACCCGAAGGCTCTGGCTCCTCCTACCGTCTACCCTCCTCACCTAACAGTCAAGCTCACTTGCCGACACGCACACCGGCTCCTCCACCTTTATTCATCTGCCCTCATTTCTCTAAGGGAACACTGCAGGCGAGAGATTTGAATTATGGAAAACAGGAAGTGCAGCGAACAAGTCGGGCGCCGGAACGCGTCTGAACATCACGCCGGTCTCATTACCCACCACTTACACCCAGAGCGTCTGCAAAGTGTGTGTTTGTGTGTGTGTATTCACGCGTGTTTTCAGTCGAGTTTGTTTGTTTGTTTGTTTGTTGTTGTGAGTGTGGGAAGATCAAAAGACTGTGAAGGCAGTAAAGTTTCTTCCGTGGTACCTGGTTAAGAACCTGTTTCCTCCCGGAAGAGGAGCCGCATCAATGAGGACCGAACACGCCATATTGGGATATGAGGATAGCGTGAGTCCGAAGGACACACGGAAACACGCAAAAGATTCTTCAGGCTGACGCAGGTATTCAAAAAAACTATAAAGGTGTATCAAAGAACCTTGAAAACAAATTATATATTGGCGAAAGAAAGAGTTTAATATGTAGAGTAATATGTAAAAGAGGGAATAGGTGTGAGCTTCTCCACATATATATACCAGATATATACCACACACACACACACACACACACACACACACACACACACACACACATTGTATGCGGCCGTTGTCCCTTTGATGTGCACCGCAGTGTTGCCATGTGACATACAAATTCAATAAAAAACACACAACACATAATTACTGATATCAGAATACCGCGGGCCAGTGAACGATGAAATAACCAAGAGTCCCGTGTGTGTGTGTGTGTGTGTGTGTGTGTGTGTGTGTGTATTATTACGTGCATAATTCAAAAGGTTGGGTTCAGAGTGAGTGTATTCTTTACTAAATTAAATTAATTTGTGAATGTTTGATGATGACAACACGTTCACAGGTTGCACAAAACACGCAATAATGATAATAGAGGATAGAGGAGGAGAGGAGTCAGAGGAGAGGAGAGGAGAAGAGAGGAGGAGAGGAGTCAGAGGAGAGGAGAGGAGGAGAGACGGATGGAGGTGGAGGAGGAGACGGATGCATGTTCTCGTTCCCCTGAATGCCTCCCGTCTCAGGGAAATATCATCAGCATTCCTCTAAAACTGCGCAGTCAGAGGGGGGGGGGGGGGGGGGGGGGGTTCATAAACGGATGATACGCCTTTTTTTTTTTCGGATATGAAATAGAGTTAATCTCCTAAATAAAACGGTCTCTTGAGCGGCGGCTGTTCACATGTTTACCGCGACAAATCAAAACCATAATCAGCCGACAAGTAAAGACGCGGCGTGGAGAGAGGCCCGAGGCGATCTGCTCAACACTCAGAGATAAAGAAACACCGCTGTGATCATCCCCAACACACACACACACACACACACACACACACACACACACACCGTCTTTATGGGTCACATGGCCCTGTGAGTCGGGACCGTTTAAGAGCCGTTCAGAGCTCATATTTCACTGGAGTTTATGAACATATTGAAGCTCTTTATGGGCCCCCAGTGGGCGTGGCAACCAGAGGCACAAGTGTAAGTCATGTGTTAGTGAATCGTAATGTTCCCACTTCTCATGCTGTGTTGAGGAATGTTATGTATACACTACCGTTTGGTGTCACTTAGAAATGTCCTTATTTTTCAAAGCACTGTTTCTTTTTTTATCAATGAAGATAACATTAAATGAATCACAACTCCTCTCTCTACATACTTAATGTGTAGATGACTATTCTCTGGTGTGTAATGAAGTCTCTACAGAGGTGTGTAGAGGCCCATCTCCATGTTCTAGTGGTACATTGTGTTATCGCCTTAGAAGACTAGCGGAGGGGTAGAAAACCCACTAAACCCTTTTTATGTGAGCGCAGCTGAAAACAGTTATGCTGCTGAGAGAAGCTATACAACTGGCCTTCCTTTGAGCCACAAGTTTGAAGAACAATACCCAGGCGTATTACCTATTACCTGATGCTTCTTATGCTGCGTTCACAGAAAAACTCTTGTGAGTTTTTAGCTTGAACATTTGTGGCTTTTTGGATGATGTGCGTCATTCGAGGGGGCGGGGCTTATCTCTGTGGCTTTAATATTCAGATTCACAACCGGCGGAGCACGATTGGCTTTCGCAACTCGGCGTCGTACGAATTTTCTCGCCAATTCTGACAATTTTCTTCGCCAATTCCAGACTTTTTTAGCTTCACTCTCGTCATTCGAGGCGCTTAGCGAAAATTCTCGCCAAACGCAACCACGTCCGTACATCGTCATGGGATCTAGTCACGCAAAAAAATCACAACGCTTTTGGTGTGAATGCAGCGTTACGAGGATCCTACCCGAAAACACTCTTTTGTATCTGTTATATGGGTCAAAATAGATAATGTGGTCATATGTTTAAGTGATGGAGATGACCCCCCCCCCCCCCCCCCCCTGGTAGCTTTATTCTGTGAACACCTACACAATGTTAGAATAACTAAAGAGAGGAGCAGAGGGAGAGAAAGCTGTCAATGCCCTTTACACTCATAATGAATTGGTCTTGTTGTGCCATCCAACATTTCTTAAATTCATAACTCAAATTATAACCTCCACAGCTGCGGCGATCTCATTAACGCTTATTGCTATTTTGGGGGTCGTTTGAGTGGTCATTCTTCATGAATGTAAATGACTGTAAAATGAAAGCTGCCAAGCTACGTGGGACATTAACATGCACATTATTATTCCCACCTACAATGGGCTAATTAATTGCCGTTAATAGTCTGACGGGTCACAAGCTGAGAATCCGTGTCGGTCGCACATTCACAGCAGCGGCCTCTCACGGCGAAGCGTTTTTAAGATCGCCCGGTTCTATTTATAGAGCTCAGCGAGCGCTGCTACTCTCACTTGATGGATTCCACTCGCTGCATTATCCATCCACGCCATATGCTGCGTTCAAGTCCTCCGTGCTCCAAACTCCACGAGCCAGAGGGAAGAGGCTCGTCGATTCGGTGAACGTAAACGCCAAGGACACGGCTGGAAGTTAGAATAATTATGTATTTTTGTTTTTCCTGAGGAGGAAGGTCTGCTGGCATGTTGCTGCCGTGCTTCCTCTGCGGTTTTCTTTTTTCTTTTTTTAAGTTTTGTATTGACTCATCAAGATTGTCTTGTGTGAATGTTGGACTTGTTTTTATGTTGCTTCTATCTTTCATGCTTTTATCTTTTATTCTGTATTATTGTATTGTAAGGTGACCTTGGGTGACTTGAAAGGCGCCTCCAAATGAAATGTATTATTATTATTATTATTATTATTATTATCCACCTGTAGGCCTTGAGACTAACTGCTAAGCCCCGCCCCCTGCTGGGCTGAGTCTGGCGTGTTGTTGTGGAGAGTGACACACACAGTCTGCATTCACACGACAACAGAAGGCTCACTTTAACACGTATGGCAATATACTCGGCCGGCTTTTAATATTTCGTAGTCAATATTCACTGTGATGTGTCATCAGCAGGTGTTTCTGTTTCTGTTGAACGTACTCCTGGATGTGAGAGTTTGACCTAAAGTTTTCTGGAATAAAATGAAAGAGAGAAAAAACAATGAACAATTGGAATTACAAGCCTCCTCCACCTGTTAAATATAAGCCCCTCCCACCAGACACCTGTAGCTGTATTCACTACATTACTACAAATAAGCCTACTGATAAAAGTGCAGTACAGCCAATAGGAACGCCTTCTCTCTCTGAACCGCCCTATGATTGGTCAAAGCCTCCTCCACCTGCAGCTCTCGCGCTCTTTGATCTAAGCCCCTCCCACCAGCGTGCACACGTGCTAGCCAATCACATCCTCCTTCACCAGGTTTGTTTTCCCTGCATGGAGACTTACAGGTCGGGTCAGTCAAAAGTGTTTTGCGATTGGTCGATTTTTGTCATTTGCAACAGCAGCTGCTAATAATAATACAAATAATAATAATACCATAATAAGGAGGAGCTGCCCAAACAAATACAATGGTTAAAACAGACATCTTTAGGAGATAATATTATTATTATTATATTATAATAACATCTGAAAAGAAATAACACTACACAAAGCCTACTGGTCAAAGCACAGTACAGCCAATAGGATCTCTCTCTCTCTCTCTCTCTCTCTCTCTCTCTCTCTCTCTCTCTCTCTCTCTCTCTCTCTCTCTCTCTCTCTCTCTCTCTCTCTCTCTCTCTCTCTCTCTCTCTCTCTCTCTCTCTCTCTCTCTCTCTCTCTCTCTCTCTCTCTCTCTCTCTCTCTCTCTCTCTCTCTCTCTCTCTCTCTCTCTCTGACCTGTGCAGAGGTCTAGTTTTCTTTCAGAACACTTGAATTGCAATATGTTGCATAATACAAATTTAAAAAAGGCTTTATTATGAAGTCTTCCCTTTGCCAGTTTCATGCATTTGAAATTGAATATATAATCTCACCGATCCTTAGGCAATTCAAAAGTACAATAACGTGCAGAGCGACTGCCATTGAGCAGGATTCTGAGTGCATGAATGCATGTCATGTTCTGAGCCTCATTGTTATGGATATTTCACGAGGGTTGCGAACTCCAAAAAGCACTTTACACGTTCCCTCGCCGACGCACCGCCCCGGGGATTAAAAAGGCCTCCGCGGTGCGCCGTCCTCCCTCGGGGCCATCGGGATCTTGTCAAACAACCCTCCCGGCGTCCTGCAGTGCCGCTCCATCTTCGGGGCGGCCATCTCTCCACCGCAAGACAGCGCTTTTTTTATGCCTCCGATGCTCAGCTATGCAGAAAATTAACTGAAGCAGATCCCTGCGGGGCCGATCTAAACACAGTCTCTCTCCCTCGAGTCCATCATATCATTTCCCCCCCAGCGCTCTTCTTCTTCACTTCCTCCTGGACGAGCGATCGAGCTGACGTTTCCAACACACACACACACACCCGGCATCAAGAACATCCATCTACACCTCTGCATCAGCAGCAGTCAATCACCTGCACACTTTGAAGGCACATGTGAGCCCCTCTGCACCTCACGCTGTGCAGCATCTGCTCAATATTCACCAGGTCTGCTCCCAGAAACGTGAGAGCTGTCCAAGATCTTTGCTGATTTGTTTTCTTCCTTTTTCTTAATTTATTTTATTATGTATGTACATTTTTCAGTTATTTATTTTATTATGTATGCATGTACATTTGTATTAATTGTATTTTATTTATTATAATTTACTTTAGTTATTAACTTTATTTATTTTATTTATTATAATTTACTTTAGTTCTTAATTTTATTTCATTCATTTCAATTATTTTATTTATTTCAATTATTTTATTTATCTTATTTATTTTATTTATTTTATTTATTGCACAGAACAACACAAGTGTTACTGGTACGAGATTTCAGCAGTTTGGTATGCTGTGGACTGTATTTGTGTGTTTCAGTGGTTAGCAGGTCCGTCAGGAGGTTGGTGGTTCAATCCCCGCCCAAGTTGATGTGCCCTTGAGCAAGACACTTAACCCTGAGTAGCTCCCTGTAGCTGCGTCTATACGGTGTGTCAATGTAACATGATTGCAAGCCGCTTTGGATAAAAGCGTCAGCTAAATGTAATGTAATGTTTCTGTAATACTACCAGCTTGTGTATTCATTAAATAACAACATATTAATAAATAGACAAGAGCCAGATCAACTTGGAACACACACACACACACACACACACACACACACACACGCACACACACACGCTGGGTATTTTAGCTGTCTGCATCACTCCAGCTCCTTTCCTCCACCTCCTCCTCCACCAACACACCTGTGGCAATGGCAGGCTCTCAAAGCTGTGGGAGGACAGGGGATGTGGGAACCGTCGGGGTCTGGTACCCGCTGAAAGCCCCGAGTCTGACACTAATGGGCCAGAGGGCCGCCCGGTACCGCCCGCCACACAGCGGCAAAACATGGATTCAGTAAACAGACATTACCGCCTGTCGACAGAAACACAATGCTCTGCGCCTCCGATCGGAATTAGAAACCCCAAAACAGCCTCAGCCTCAAGTTGTGTCCTCAGTGTCTGAGTGGAGTTCTGACTGGTGCTGCTTGTTGTGTGAGTGTGTCCGCCTCCAGAACCTGTTTCTGCAGATATCAGCCCATTTGTTACGAATGACGGTATTCCCTTTTCTAAAGTGTGTTTCTGGCTATTATATATATATATATATATATATATATATATATATATATATATATATATATATATATATATATATATATATATATATATATATCTTTTCCATTCTTCCAGCTTCCAATTGGTTGCCGGTCCTTTCAGTGCAGTATAAAATTATTTTTGATTTCAGAAGACGGTTGTCTTTCAATTGCATTTTATTTAATCAAGTTAGTGTATATATATATATATATATATATATATATATATATATATATATATATATATATATATATATATATATATATATATATATATATACCTACTTTTGTTCAGTTGAAAAATATGTTATATATATCTTTTTTGTTAAATTGAAAACATTTAAATATATGGTGAGATTATATATATTATATATATAATTATATTATTTAGTTATAGATTTATATCTTTTAATAGAACAACATTTATAATATATAGTATTCATATTTACTAGAGGTCAAAGAATTACAATTAGTGAGATGATGTGTATTTGCTATTTATCACTTTGATTCTATACAAGTTGTATTGGAGACCGAAGATCATCATCATCATCTTCATCATCATCATCACACAACACAGTTTCTGCAGTCATTATTGAAGTAAAAGTGACGCTGCGTTATGTTTGACAACAATAACAACAGATACTTTGATGGATTAAAGTTATTAAGTACACTGCAGTGGATGTTGAGTCTATGTGTGAGTAGATTGAGGAAAACTATCAAAATGTCCTTCAAAATATAAATGATCTGTTAAATATAATTAATACACTGGCGTTTCTTTCATAGCCTTTGTACTATAACTAATAACTACATGACAACATTATATTCACTAAGCTATATTGTATACTTGAGAGTGTACTGACTGGACTGAATAAATCCTTAGTTGGCTTATTACAAATTGATTATGTTCCCGATACCTAAACTTCTGTCCGAAATAGAATATGGATCCAAACGTTGAGTTTGACAGTGGTGATTTAAAAAAATCTTTAATCTTTCCTGGATTGCTTTGCTCTAGAGCACAGGTGTCAAACACAAGGTCCGCGGGCCAAATCCAGCCCGCCACGTCATTTTATGTGGCCCCTAACGACCTGAAAGACATGTGAAGAAAAGTATCCTGTGCTTTTATTTTGAAGGTTTCAAATTAAATGGATTTATGTTATAATATTAGGGACATGTTCTTATGTGCACTATCTATACAGTCAAATAAATAATAATCAAATGCAAAGAGAGTTATTTATAATATGTCGGGGAGTAGTTCGTACAGAGTTTCAGTACCGGCCCTTTAAGAGGGCGGCCATGATGCTGATGTGGCCCACGGTGGAAATGAGTGTGACACCCTGCTCTGGAGGGTTGATACCAACATTGACTAATAAATAGTAAATATTGTGAACTGGTCCAAGCTGATCAATGTTTCCTCTCATATTATTGCAGACTAATCTTTAATAATCCAGTCATAATTAAAGATCAAAGCACATGTGTGAATATCACTGTGATGCCTTTTTGAGTTTCCACTGTTTACTAAACGACCTCCGAGTCTGCCAACACCTCGAGGGCCAATTAGTAGGAACAATACTCAATATTTTTGATACACAAACATGTGTTGGCTTCTTTTCCATTAACTCAGCAGCAGCAACATCCACATCTGCTCCTGCACTCTGGAGTAAGTGTTCCCCAAGACGAGGCACAAAGAAACACGTGCAGGAAACATACTTCATCTCTCACTTCGTGGAGGTGCGTGGAGTGACCTTGCCATCGATTCATTAGCTGAAAGGATCCGATCCAGTGGGGAGACTTCATGAATCATTAAGCATAATTAAAAGCACTGTTGAAGCATTTTATTGCTCAGATTGCTTTGCCAACAGTGTGTGTGTGTGTGTGTGTGTGTGTGTGTGTGTGTGTGTGTGTGTGTGTGTGTGTGTGTGTGTGTGTGTGTGTGTGTGTGTGTGTGTGTGTGTGTGTGTGCCTTCATAGTGAGGACGGGAACAAGTATTTAATGACAGAGTGGGGGACATTTTTTGGCAAAGTGAAGAAGGACTTGGTTTTAGGTTCAGATTACGGTGAGGGTCAGGATTATGCTAAGTATTAGAGTGAGGGTCAAGATTATGGTGAGGGTGAGGGTCATGGTTATAGTGAGGGTCATGGTTATACAGGGTTCTTACACATTTTGACCGATGGATTTCCAGGACTTTTCCATGACTTTAAACCAAAATTCCATGACCAAATTGAAATCTTGGTAAAACATGAATAATTTAGAACATTGTACGTATTAAGAAAGTACGCCGGCTTATATTTTGAGCGTTCTTCTTTAAAAAAACATAATAATTATTTCAAACTCGTCGTAAATGAACACGTGAAATTTCCATGACTTTTCCCAAACTTTTATGATTACATTTTTTTCCATGACTTTTCCAGGCCTGGAAATGACCATTTTAAAATTCCATGACTTTTCCAGGTTTTCCATGACCGTACGAACCCTGATTATAGTGAAGGTCATGGCCGTAGTTACGGTGTGTTACACTAGCTCCTGTCACTTTTCAGAGAACATTATTTTCCGTATAGTTGTAATGACACGATGCAGTAAAGATGGCCAACAGCAGGACTAGACATCTAAAGAGGCTCACATCTGATGACGTAAAGGGGAGGTGACATCATTAATGGACCGCTCCTCCAAACCGACCATGTGAAGGTGTTGATCAGAGCCATGCCCATCTCAGGCTCACCGCACTGCAGCGAGGCTCTTAAGCCTTTCACATTTCCAAAGAGGATGGATGTGCCGTGTTTATCATCTCTGTGAGATCCTCGCCGCGTGGGATCGATTCAGAAAGTACGAAAGCTTTCTGTGTCGGACCAATTTAGAAAATGTGCAGGCGAGCAGAGGAGATAGTCAGCGGTGGTCCTTTAAGAAAGAAAATGATACGTCTCCAGTCCGGAGTCCAGAGAGATGTGACTCAACCGGACACATGGCGTAGGGTGTGACTCACCAGCCATCAGATAACACACGTCTCCCTCTGAAACCACTGAGATCACATCACAGCCCTGAAGACGCCACAGGGACGCTAACAATGTCCCGGATTTGAGGGTGTACAACAAATAAACGTCACATTCATTTGTTGTACAGTCCTCACAATGCAGGATCCTGTTAACCCTCCTGTGACCTTCAAATGTACGAACATCTTTCACCCCTGGGGTCAATTTGACCCCAGCAATTAAAACCTCCAAAGAATTATTAGAATTAATATTGTTTCCCAAGTTTAAGTGTCAGGTACTTTATGTTTGCTTGTTAATGAGCTAAATAGCCCTATGAATAAATAAAAAAATTGAAATTATTTATATGTTTTACACAGTGAGAATCAGCCTGGGGTCAAATTGACCCCAAAGAACACAGATACGTACAAGTTGTGTTCAGGACATTGTCATTATCATCATGTGAATTTTTGTTTTTTTCAGTTGTCCCCAATAAATTAGGAAAAGTCATGAAATATAAAGCAAAAAGCATGATGTCAATTGAGATGTTAAACATTGAATGGGCTCAAATTGACCCCAAAGGCAATAGGAGTGTTAATTTCTTGTAAAGTCCTCACAATGCAGGATCCCGTTGCAGTGATACCGTGCAACGGGATTCCTGCATTGCGAGGACATGTACAACAAATTAACAGGATCCTACATTGCGAGGACTGTCTTTATAATGGGACAACGTCACATTCATTTGTCCTACAGTTTGTCCTAATTTCTTGTAAAGTCCTCGTAATGCAGGATCCTGTTAATTTTTTGTAAAGTCCTCGTAATGCAGGATCCTGTTAATTTCTTGTAAAGTCCTCGCAATGCAGGATCCTGCTGCAGTATTTAGCTGACTGTTGCATCCAGAGAAAATGTAAGATGTGGACAACCCTGTATTGGAAAGTGAAGTGCAAATACAGGATATGAATCCCAAAGTCAGTTCCAAGCTGCTTGCTTATGCCCTGTGAAACTCCTTTATATACCCTTCAGACATTTCCATTAAATTCGTGACATCTCCTGAAATGCTTATTCCAGCATTAGATCATTAGATCGTGATGTTGTGGAAAAGCTGTGTGTGGATATGCCACTTTGATTACCAGTTATGAGCGTATTAGATCATGCCCTGAAATGTATTGTGAGACTTTGACGTAATTGACCCTAAGAGCTCCAGACAGTGTTTTTAATGAGACCTGTCAACGCCTTCTCCGAAAAAGGGAATTACTGCTTTGCTTTACATCAAACCAGGCGACGCAGAATCCTGGGGTGAGAGTCCGGAACAAATCTGATGAGATGTAGCCTGAAATGGGCCACAGCTACACCTCCAACAGCCGCCTGCCTCCAGCATACCAAATGTTTGATTATTGTGTTCTTGACCTTCCCGACTTGAAAATGATTTAGCGGGACTGGATTTATGAACTGCAGCACATAACTTCTGTATATTTGTGAACCACGCCTAATGAAATGGAACCAAATCAAGTGGGGCATTTCCAAATAAGGTGGTTGTTAAATCAAATATCTGTATATGAGATACTGATATACATTGTGATGTTCTGGAAAGTTATATGAAAGAAAGGTTTGTTTTTGAACAATCCAAAAGGGTAAATTCCCTGATCTCTCATCATTGATGTACAGCTATGCCCACAACAGACTAATAAACAAATGGTTAATACGATATCAACAATAAAATTGTCTAATGGTGTCCGCTTTATTGTAATATCCCCCACCTCTACTTTCAAACGTTGTCTTTTTTAGTACACAACGGCTGCAATATGATGGCGTGGATATAAAAAACTATGAAAAAGGTCTTGCTATTGATTTTATTGTTATCAATTTATTAATGTGATTGAATCTGTTGTGGCGTGTGATTCATGGGCATCCATTGCTTTTTTTAATATCTAGTAAAAAGATACACATACACTCCTTCCATCAGGCCTCAGGACCGCGGCTGAACGATGTGAAATAGCTGCAAACTGTGGATTCAAACGCTTGACCATTTCAAAAGGTTTGGATTCAAGTCTGTGAACATTTAATGCAGGCCGAGTCGGAGCCGTTCAGTTACGCAACTTTAGAAGAAACTATTCACAAAGGATGCCATCCGTCCCGTTTTAACAACCTTGATTAATGCGACGCCATTTGGGAAATTATGTCTTTTTCTTTTTCTTCCACAGGACGGTGAGGGAGCGGGAACAACCACGGCAAATTTCCTGGAGGACGCTTTAGCTTCTTTAACTTAAAACACATTATGGCTGAACGCTTGAAATAAGGTTTGCTAAATGTATATGTCTCTCATCCTGAAGTAAAAGTCTGGACCCCAGAAGGAGTAGCAAAATGTGACTAATGGGGAAATGTATATTATATATATATATATATATTGCTTTAAGAGACCGTCCCAGTACCGAGTTCTGTAATATCAAAACTTCTCCAGTTAGACAAAACCAGCAATTAAGACTTTTTGTGCCCCGATTAAGAAAAGAAAGGAGCTATTTCAATGGTTTTGCTCACAGCCAATCACAAGATGATTGTATAAAATGTGACCCTTTATAACAAACTAGCATAATTTATAACAAACCGAATATAACAAACTAGCATAATTTTATAAAAAAAATACTTTTCTTTGTTACTCTACTCTTTCTGCTGTTGAATCCTGTATATTAGCAGTACAGAAGAGAATAGCAGGGTGAACCCCTCATAGCGTCCTCCTAGTGGACAGAACAGGGAACAGCATGGTGTCAGGTGTGATTGAGTTGTGTTCCCCTTTAGAAAGTATTTTCTTTCTCCTTTGACTTCCCAGCCCAACGCCGTCTTGCGCTCGCCGTGATATCGGTGCACTCTATTGTGGCGAGTACATCCGAGGTGTCAAACGTCACCGCAGGAAGCCGGTTTCTGCACCGCGGCTCGGAGCTTGGATCGATTCCGAGGCGTCTGGAAGAAGCCCGGCGCTCGCCGCCAGGCAGGTGGGACGAGGTGCGGAATAATGGAACAGTTTAGCAGAAAGCTGCGCGGCTCACAATAAACCAAATGATGCTCACAGCTTTTGACAGACAATTAAGCTGCAAGCTCAAAAACAACCAGGAGGATGTCCAACCACAGCAGAATGTGAATGTAGTCGAGTTAAGCAACAACTTCCTCAGCGAGCGTTTTATGTAACTAGAGCATCTCATGTTCCTTTGACATGGCGGTTAGCTCGCTATGCTAGGCTAGGCTAGGACACCAAAGATAAACCGGGAAAACAATCAAGAACAAAAGGGACGACAAAATGACCGTTGAGTCATTTTAAGTTAAGTTTATTCATGAAAGGTAAAGCTGCCAGTTAAAAATGAGAGAGAGAGTTGTTGCAAGTATACGGGCCCAGCTCAGAGACGCTATATCTTTTGGCTGGCCGTCAGTTACCCTCATGCAATGCATGCTGGTACTTTATTAGCTGCCGCTGGCCCGGCTTCCTCCTGCAGGAGAACTCGGCTTCACTTTCTCATTCAATATCGCGTCCACTGAAGAATGTATGGCTTCTGGAAATCCACACAGCAGGTGTTGAATATTCCATTTTGCAGAAAAAAACAATAAACAGTATATTGTATATTTCTCAAAAGTCTGTGCTACACACACCTTTCTGTCGCTAGTCACAAAGTTTTGAAGTTGAGGTTGACCGTCTCTGTCCCCTCCCCCGCAAAAGTGACCGTTTTGGAGGACTTTGACTGAATAAAACCGTAATGACGCTTTTCATCCTTTGCATCTTTCACTGCACTGCAGATAACTTCATCAAAAGCAATTCCCATTACACCATCTACCGGAGAAGATGCTCATCCAGCTATCTGCAGCAACACAAATGTCCGTAATTACAGTGACAAAAGAAAGTGACTCCTTGGTGGGAGTTCTATCACTCTGATAAGTGGGCCGGTTTAGAGGCCATTCCTCATTTTGGAGTCTCTCGTTCTTTTTTTAGCTGACACTTTGATTATTTCTGTTGAAATGGAGGCATGTTTAGTACCTTCTTCTGAAAGTACAGAGGGAGATCAAGAAGGACACAGCAGAACTATTGTCCAGCACACGGAGATCAGAAAACAAACAAGTGAAGCAACGATCGAAAAAACACAATTTACACAGCTTTTCTACAATACATCTGTACCAGAATCTCCAAAATATATAAAAGTTACAACAAAGGAAAGAAATACTAGAAAGCCTTTGGCTGAATACCATCCAACACATGTCTTCAGGTCTCCGCCAGGGAACCACAAACAACCCACTTATGGCAATTTATGGGATTGATTGAGGTCTCAATGAGGATTTAGACATCATATTAAATTACATGACATGTCATTTAGCAGACGCTTTTATCCAAAGCGGCTTACAATAAGTGCATCAACCTAGAGTACAAACTAAGAACAACAAGAATACAGAAAGTAACATTTCCTCAACATAGTCAAACTACAAAAGTACCATAATAAGAGATATTTAAGAGCCACTGAAGTGATAATCTGTGTTTTAATCCAGATATAGTCAGAAAAGGTGCGTTTTCAGTTTCCGGTGGAAGCTGTAGAGACTTCCTGCTGTCCTGATGTCATATGTTTTCTGGAAAGATATCCCTGATGTAATAAACTATATAAAAGGGTAATAACTATCTTCCATTTATGATCCATGTAAAAACGTCTTAATTTGTAATCTCAACCCATATTTAAAATTTGTGTTGTTTTCATGACTTTCAATTAGTTTCACGTGTCCATGAAGTACGTCTCGAGGTCATGTGATTGCCTCCCATTGGTTACGGCAACATGTTGACCGACAGTTTTCATGTTGCCTTGAAATGTAGAATCGAACCAGACAAGACGTGCCACACATCGCTGCTTACAGCTTCTTCAACGTGAGTGTGTGTTGCTTCTCTAGGTGTGATACTTGTTTAATATGTAGCCGTTTCAGATGGTTGGTTGTAGAGAACAAGCAACTTTAAAAGCTTTTCTTGCCCTGAGGGAACTTGTAATTAAACGTTGTTTGTATTAATTGGAATAAATAATTCAAGTATCCAGGTTTGAATCAATACTAGTCGGGTAGAAACAGTAATTGAATATAAAACCAACAGCAGAGCTCGTACCCAAGAACGATCGCTCGGTGAAACTGTGGGTAGGGGGGATGGGGGTGTGGGGGGGGGGGGATGGGGGGGGGGTTAAAGCAATCCAAACGGGAGCAGAGTGATAATGTGAGCTTCCGGACCTTTTCTCTGATGGCCATGTCACGCAGTCGCGATCGGATTAGTGTTCAGGCCATCGATCTGCGATGCTGGCCGTAAGCTAATTATGCTACGAGCACAACTACAGCGCCCTCATACCTCTTTGCTCTCGCCTCCCCCCCCCCCCCAAATATAAAAACCCCGCCTTGTGCACGTGCTCTTTCATAAACAGACGTGTTCCCGGCCGTTGGTCGGCACGTGAGCCGATTGTCCGTATTGACGGGCGGCTGCCGCTGTGGCGAGGTGGCGATGGTTCCGTGGCCCACATTGCCCAGCCTAATCCATTCCCCCCCACACACACACACACACACACACACACACACCACGCTGGTGGATCCTAATGGGTCCGCGGTGGGTGGGATGGGATGTTCCGCCCAGGGAGATATCGACCGCTTCGACTCACAATGCCCCGGAGCCCGGCCTACTTCTCCCGCTGCGTTCAGAGGGACGCCACGCAGAGCTTGGGCCAAGCAAAAAACAACAACAACAACAACAACAACAGCATTTGGCTGCTGCACAAACATCCATTCGCGCTCACCGACGTAGTTTTACTCCGTCGTGTTCCTGCAGCTCGACGGACCCGACGGTGTGTTCAAGGCTCGTCGCTTTGTTTTTCTTTTTCTGTCGTCTTTACGGGAAAAGTCGTTTTCGGATTTTCACCTCCTGTCAAGTCGCCAAAAGTGCATCATATTTACTCTTGTTTGATGCCAGCAGACGGCCCACACACACACACACACACAGAACCGTAATACGATTATATACTTCAAAGACTTCTCGTTGTACCACAAAGAAAAGGGGAGAGAACAAAGGTAGGAACAGAAAAGAACGACGCACCCGTGTGGGCACCTCTCTCCCTCATCCCTACGTAGTGATGCAGTGACTCTTTGATTCAATCGCTCCACATATCGCCCTCCTGCAATCCACCCCTCCATCACCCCTCCATCACCCCTCCGTCACCCCTCCGTCACCCCTCCGTCACCCCTCCATCCATGACAGTGTGATTGACAGGAGCTGCGACTGTCAGGAGAGAAAAAACATCCGCGCCGATTGATGATTAAAACGTGCGTTCCTCGTCAGGCGGAGACAATGAAGTGGTCCGGCTCGGGACCGTATGTGCGAGTGTGTGTGTGTGTGTGTGTGTGTGTGTTCGCAGTTCAGAGGGAATAGGAGCGACACAATGCAGCTCCTCGTGTCGACCTCCCCAGTGCAGCAATCCTTCGCCTCTACGGCCGGGTCGCCAACTCCTACCCAACTGGGGTACCACCTGTGCATCTGATCTGGATTATTATCTTTCTCTTTCTCTCTTTGCCTCTGTGTAAGTGGTGTGTGAGTATGAAGAGACGTTGCACTGCACATCCATCTTTTTGAGGCTCATTTTCCACCTGATGAATCCAATGAGGGAAGTCTAATATTGACTCTTCGTTAATCTCCGGTTTGATCTTCCGCCAACGCCAACAATGCTCCCTCTTCAGGTGCTAATTGCTCCCGATAAAAAACATCAGCCTGCTGATTCCCCCCCCCCCACACACACACACACACACACACACCTAAATAGTGGCAAATGCACACACAGATTCAGAAATGCACAATTCACAAATATATTCAAATTACAAATGCACATAGAAGGATTAACAAATAAATGAGTCTCACACAAAAGCACGCACAACGATTCACAAACACATGCCAATGCACGCATAAATAAATAACGATTTGTTTGTTTGTGGTTCGATTCGCAAATGCGTTTTTTCTTCTTCAACGTAGAACAATCAGTAGCCAATCAGATGTCGCCCGCATCCTCAACCAATCATATGAGCTCCCCCCCCCCCCCCCTCCCCACGAGGCCCCCAGCGTGACCCCGTAAAGAACCGGCGCCCGACTGCTGCGTTGCCGGACAAAAAAGTTGCACTTGAACGCACCGCGGGGGACGACGCAGAACGCAACTGGAGTCGTGGTGACGACGCGTGCATCCAAACCCAGCGGTGTTCGCCAAAAACATTTTCACGCCACTCTGCCCTCGCCTCGCCACTTGGACGATTCTGATGAGATGAAGATGAAAAATGAAAAAGAGAACCCCGCTCGAATGAACTGGTCCCTCTCTTGCTTTCCCGACTCTCGCCTCCGGCTCCGGTTCCCGTCAGCCGATCAGACCATCTGGTTTCTCTCTGGTTTCTCTCTGGTTTCTCTCTGGTTTCTCTCTGGTTTCTCTCTGGTTTCTCTCTGATTTCTCTCCGTCAGAAAAGGTTTCCTTCGATCTCTGACGGGTGACGCCGCTCGATGGCGGTCGGCCCCGTCGGGCCTCCGAGGCTTTGAGGTCGATTCGTCACTTCATGCAACACCTGTCACACACATTTTGTCCCCGATGTCTTTATTGATTTCCCAAATGATGCGTTTATTGATCATCATGCTGTATTTTGAGCTGTCACGGTGGTTAAAGCGCTCTATTTTATGCTCTTTGTGCAACATTTCTTTTATCTTAGGGACCTTAACGGCTTCATTTGTTCAAACAAATAGTCAAAGTAACTATAAAAATATAGATTTTTACCTCCGTTTTAATACTTTAGTAGCAACAGGAAAGAAAACTATGGAAGGAGATTTTTCTTTTTCCTTATAATGTAATTGCAGATGAATAATTCATAGATGTGCTTTAAAAGCCATGAAAATGTACCTGTAATTCATTAATGTGACGTGGTCCCTGACCCGGACTGCGTCACACAATGAGGATTCATTATGGCCGACACACTTTTAAGAAAAAGGCCGTTTGATTGCGAGTTCTGAACAATTTTGTCTGAATTTGTTGTGCAGGATGAGGTTAGCATTCATCTTCCCGGAGATGACCATTTCCCGTGAATGTGTGTGTGCTGTGGCAGCTTCCATGTGTGTGTGAGCGCGCGTGTGTAGGATGAAGGTTTACAGTGTGTAATCATGAGAGGAAACAACTCATCAGAAGAGGAAACAACTCAACAGGAGAGGAAACAACTCTTTAGAAGAGGAAACAACTCATCAGACGAGGAAACAACTCATCGTGAGAGGAAACAACTCGTAGTGAGAGGAAACAACACATCAGACGAGGAAACAACTCATCAGAAGAGGAAACAACTCAACAGAAGAGGAAACAACTCGTAGTGAGAGGAAACAACACATCAGACGAGGAAACAACTCATCAGAAGAGGAAACAAGTCGTCAGAAGAGGAAACAACTCGTCAGAAGAGGAAACAACTCGTAGTGAGAGGAAACAACACATCAGACGAGGAAACAACTCATCAGAAGAGGAAACAACTCGTCAAGAGAGGAAACAACTCATCAGAAGAGGAAACAAGTCGTCAGAAGAGGAAACAAGTCGTCAGAAGAGGAAACAAGTCGTCAGAAGAGGAAACAACTCGTCAGAAGAGGAAACAACTCGTCAGAAGAGGAAACAACTCGTCAGAAGAGGAAACAACTCGTCAGAAGAGGAAACAACTCATTAGAAGAGGAAACAACTCATCGTGAGAGGAAACAACTCATCACAAGAGGAAACAACTCAACAGAAGAGGAAACAACTCATTAGAAGAGGAAACAACTCATCGTGAGAGGAAACAACTCGTCAGAAGAGGAAACAACTCATTGTGAGAGGAAACAACTCGTCAGAAGAGGAAACAACTCATCAGAAAAGGAAACAAGTCGTCATGAGAGGAAACAACTCAACAGAAGAGGAAAAAACTTGTCGTGAGAGGAAACAACTCATCAGAAGAGGAAACAAGTCGTCAGAAGAGGAAACAACTCATCAGAAGAGGAAACAAGTCGTCAGAAGAGGAAACAACTTGTCAGAAGAGGAAACAACTCATTAGAAGAGGAAACAACTCATCGTGAGAGGAAACAACTCATCACAAGAGGAAACAACTCAACAGAAGAGGAAACAACTCGTCAGAAGAGGAAACAACTCGTCAGAAGAGGAAACAACTCATCAGAAGAGGAAACAAGTAGTCATGAGAGGAAACAACTCGTCAGAAGAGGAAACAAGTCAACAGAAGAGGAAACAACTCGTCAGAAGAGGAAACAACTCATCAGAAGAGGAAACAAGTAGTCATGAGAGGAAACAACTCATCAGAAGAGGAAACAAGTCGTCAGAAGAGGAAACAACTCATCAGAAGAGGAAACAAGTAGTCATGAGAGGAAACAACTCATCAGAAGAGGAAACAACTCGTCAGAAGAGGAAACAAGTCGTCAGAAGAGGAAACAAGTCGTCATGAGAGGAAACAACTCATCAGAAGAGGAAACAACTCGTTAGAAGAGGAAACAAGTCGTCATGAGAGGAAACAACTCATGGAAACAGAGCCAGACA
Source organism: Liparis tanakae (assembly GCA_036178185.1). Classification (NCBI taxonomy): domain Eukaryota; kingdom Metazoa; phylum Chordata; class Actinopteri; order Perciformes; family Liparidae; genus Liparis; species Liparis tanakae. The sequence continues at coordinate 2,082,540 of CM070090.1, read as the reverse complement.
AAGCTGCTTCCAGACGGGTTTTAAAGAGTTAAGCTGATTAGCTTTGTGTTCATGTGTGTGTGTGTGTGTGTGTGTGTGTGTGCGTGTTCATGTGTGTGTGTGTGTGTGTGTGTGTGTGTATGTTTGTGTGTGTGCATGTGTGTGTGTGGATTAGTATTCCCTCTCGTAGTTCCGAGGCGCTGCCCCGTGATTCATCAACATTAAAAATTCCACCATGTGGCGGTAGCCGTGGCGACCGTTACATAACAATACGACATCGCTGCAGACTACGAGAGAAGAGGGGCGGACGCGTCGAGAGGAGGAACGCCGCCTTTAAATGAAAAGGGATTTATCAGCATTCTGCAGCTTGAGGAGCGACGACACAACTTGAGGAAGGAGACAATGAGATGTGAGGTCGCTGCGTGACGGGAGAGGAGGAAGTAAAGGAAATGAAGGAAATGAAGTCACACTTCCAAATACTGTAAAACCAGCTGAAACCGGCTTCGTCTCATCACCGCAAACATCGTGGAGACGAGGATAATGCAGACGTCTCCCAGCAGCACTCAGCGCCTGTCTCTCACAGACAGAGACTGGTTCAAAAACCACAAGCACTAAAACCGCACGCACACAAACACACACACACACACACACACACACACACACACACACACACACACACACACACTGAGATCATGCTAGGTAAGCCTTACTCCACTGGACCATATAAAGAGCCCGTGGGCAACATTCATTTCATTAAATCGTCTTGTTTCCGTCTTTTTGTGCCGGTTTCAATTCAATTCTGTTTATTTTATATCGCCCGATATCATAAGTTACGAATTTGGGGGCGGGGCTTAGACAGGAGGTGGGCTTACCAGGCAGGAGGCATCAGACACCTGCCTGGTCACAAAGACAGAAGCAGATTTATTAATGTGATGGAGAGATTAAAATTCATCCATAAGAAGAGAGAAGAGAGAGGAGCTCAGTGTCTCCTAGAGGAGAGAGGAGCTCAGTGTATCCTAGAGAAGAGAGGAGCTCAGTGTGTCCTAGAGGAGAGAGGAGATCAGTGTGTCCTAGAGGAGAGAGGAGCTCAGTGTATCCTAGAGGAGAGAGGAGCTCAGTGTATTCTAGAGGAGAGAGGAGCTCAGTGTGTCCTAGAGGAGAGAGGAGCTCAGTGTATCCTAGAGGAGAGAGGAGCTCAGTGTATCCTAGAGGAGAGAGGAGCTCAGTGTATCCTAGAGGAGATAGGAGCTCAGTGTATCCTAGAGACTCAAATGAATGAGAGACAATAGTTTGATTAAAAGAAATAAATATGTATATAAATGTTTATTCTTTTAATCAAACCTTGAGGTCAAAGGTCAGGATGTCTCTATGTACAGACTGTAAAGCCCTTTGAGGCAAATTTACAATTTGTGAGAATAAGCTATACAAAATAAACTGAACTGAATTCACCGCCTCACGTATATCTACAACAACCAACAACATGGAACAACATTCAGCCCACCCATCGGCCAAAAGTGTTTTTTAACCACTCCAGGAATGACCCAGAAAGTCTAACTTACAGGTTTTCCTCTCAGGAATGTGTCTCTCTGAGCGAGGGCCCTTCCCGGCCCAACGCGTCAGCAGAAACACCCACAGCGTCCACGGCCTCCCGACGCCGCCTCGCCGACTGACGATAGCGTCCGCGATGGCGTGGAAACGGACCGACTCCGTGAGTCAGGACCGGGCGGCGGGCGGCGGGCGGCGGGCGGCGGCGGGCTGAGTGCCCACGAGGAGCTTTCATGATATAATGAACCTGACGCCTGCATCACTTTGCATTCATTAGAGGGATCAGTAAATGGCCTCTGGCTCGTTCTGCACATCTCTCTGCGGGGTTTATGGTCACGAGAGACATCTCTTGTTCCGCTTTAGGACTCGTCTCTGATTTAAACTCCCTTCATTTATAGTCCCCCCCCCCCCCCCCCTCCCTCTTTCTGGTGGTTTCTCCCCGTGAGAGAGACGGATGCAGCGACCGTCTGAAATGTCTCCCGGGGTTCCGTTTCCTCCACTCCGCCCCCTCTTCGCTATTTACTGGCGAGCGCTGATTTGGCAACTTGTAGGTCAAACGGCGTCTAGACGGGCGAATTAAGACGGTCCCTTCGACGGCACAGATGACGATAATTCAACCTGCAATTAGCTCCCCGCTTCAAATGGGAATAAAAACACTGAAAAGCTGCTGAAACAAAAATTATAGAGACCCTGAAGCCTTACAGCAATTTGACCTGCAAATTACCCAAATTGATGGCTACCCATCAGTGGTTGCCTCTAATCTTTTAACCAATCTAACTGTCTTATAGCATTGCTCAATCATCAGCTCTTTTTTTTCAGAGCCACTAATTTCCTTCGCATTGAAAATGTGGAAGATAATGTTTTGATCGCCGTGAATTTATTTATTTATTTATGTATTTATTTGTGTGTGTGTTACTCGCATAACTCAAAAAGTATTAAACAGAATCGCATAAAATTTGGTGGGATGATTGGTTATTATCCAGGGACCATTTGATTCGATTTTGGGATCGATCGGGTCAAAGGTCAAGGTCATGAAAAGGTCAAAACCTTCTTTTTACCATAGCACGGCCAATTTTTATCCAGTTGTCATTCAACTAATGCCAACATGTTCATAATTAAATACCCAAACCTGTGATATTTGAAGTTATGCGCTCTACCGAGTGCCCGTTCTAGTTGACTGTGTCCTTCTTGTTCCTCTGGGCCAGAACAGACCTTTTTATAACACTGTAGCACACACCCAATACATAATTAAAAAGATGGACGTCAGCTTTTGAGAAATATACAATTCAATATATACTGTATATTGGCTTTTTATTTTGCAAAATGGAATATTCAACACCTGCTGTGTGGATTTCCAGAAGCCATACATTCTTCAGTGGACGCGATATTGAATGAGAAAGTGAAGCCGAGTTCTCCTGCAGGAGGAAGCCGGGCCAGCGGCAGCTAATAAAGTACCAGCATGCATTGCATGAGGGTAACTGACGGCCAGCCAAAAGATATAGCGTCTCTGAGCTGGGCCCGTATACTTGCAACAACTCTCTCTCTCATTTTTAACTGGCAGCTTTACCTTTCATGAATAAACTTAACTTAAAATGACTCAACGGTCATTTTGTCGTCCCTTTTGTTCTTGATTGTTTTCCCGGTTTATCTTTGGTGTCCTAGCCTAGCCTAGCATAGCGAGCTAACCGCCATGTCAAAGGAACATGAGATGCTCTAGTTACATAAAACGCTCGCTGAGGAAGTTGTTGCTTAACTCGACTACATTCACATTCTGCTGTGGTTGGACATCCTCCTGGTTGTTTTTGAGCTTGCAGCTTAATTGTCTGTCAAAAGCTGTGAGCATCATTTGGTTTATTGTGAGCCGCGCAGCTTTCTGCTAAACTGTTCCATTATTCCGCACCTCGTCCCACCTGCCTGACGGCGAGCGCGGCTTCTTCCAGACGCCGGAATCGATCCAAGCTCCGAGCCGCGGTGCAGAAACCGGCTTCCTGCGGTGACGTTTGACACCTCGGATGTACTCGCCACAATAGAGTGCACCGATATCACGGCGAGCGCAAGACGGCGTTGGGCTGGGAAGTCAAAGGAGAAAGAAAATACTTTCTAAAGGGGAACACAACTCAATCACACCTGACACCATGCTGTTCCCTGTTCTGTCCACTAGGAGGACGCTATGAGGGGTTCACCTTGCTATTCTCTTCTGTACTAATAATAACATATACGCTTCCACATTAGCTTCACTTTTCAGACACAAAGGTTTCTTCTTGGATCCATGCAACTTGTGTGAGGATACAGCTGTTAAACACACACACTCTCACACACACACACACACCCACACACACACACAGCAGGGTCAAAGAGAAGGTATGAGTCAAGGAAACAAACTCAATAGTATCTCATCCATTCCCTCTCCCTAAGGTTTTGTTTGATAAATGCCTTCCGGCAGGTGTGTCGGTTTGTGTGTACGTGTGTGTGTCTGCTAACTGCCTTCAACATCACATGGACACACACACACAAACACACACACACACACATGGCAGGAACACGTTACCCAGCTGTCGCTGCTCTCCCTGCGGTCCACTGTGACGGAGAGATCCAACCAGAAAGAAAAACAAGAACGGGTTATGTGTCCATAGACTGCTGCTGTGCCACACACACACACACACACACACACACACACACACACACACACACACACACACACACACACACACACACACACACACACACACACACACACACACACACACACACACACACACACACACACACACACACACACACACACACACACAGGGCCGCATTTTAGATCATTGCATCACTCTGCATTCATCAACTGTCAATAGGCCACATGAAATGTGCCATATGGAAGAAAAAAAGAAGTGGTAAAGATAGATGTGGCAACCTGGGAGGGGGGAGCATATTAGATCAACTTAAAGCTTCTTCCTGGGGAGTTTAATCACATCAATACTGGGAATAGGAAGGTGCTGTTTGAATGAGCATCACTTGCTGATAGTGTGCAATGCCAACCTCATCAAATATGCTGTGCTTTTCTTTTTTCCTTCCTCCTTTTTAAATAAATAAAGCAGCTGCAGCTCTCCGTCGGGCTCGGGCTCTGAAGTAATGTGGCTGTCGACCTTTAATTCATTCTGGGAATCAACAGCTCAGCAGTTTTTAACTATACAAAGCACCATCAGTCTGACCGTATGATGTAGTGTTGGTTGTACCGACATGCTTATCCTATTTATTTGTAACACAAACTGTTGATGTGTTTCAGATAAATAATGCAGGACCTCATTATCCGTGAAAATGACCGCTAACCGTGACATCATTGTGTTGGCATTTACCCTTAATTATTGTTTTTACATATACTATGTATATATATATATATATATATATATTTTTTTTTTTTTATATATATATATATAAATTATGTATAATATACTGTATATATTTATATAATATATATAAATATGTATAATATATATATATATATATATATATATATATATATATATATATATTCATTTTATATAATATATATGTATTTTATATAATATATATGTATTTTATATAATATATATATATATATATATATATATATATATATATATATATATATATATATATATATATATATATATATACATATGTCACATCAGCATCATGGCCGCCCTCTTAAAGGGCCGGTTGCTGAAACACAGTATAAACTACTCCCAAACATACTGTTAAATTACTTTTTGCATTATAGTATTGTATATTCGAGTGTAGAAATATGGTACAACAAGGTTCATCTAATATCATAACATGAATCCATTTAATTTAAAAACCTTCAAAATAAAAGCACAATATGTTTTTCTTGAATTTCTTTAAGAAAAAAGCAGCGAGCCGGATATAATATATATATATAATCATGGATGTAGAATCGTTAGCACACAAAGAAATGGCCAGTCAGAGTGTCGAGGCCACAGTTCACAGAGAGGGGGTAATGGGCGGTGAACGACATAACTGCTCCTCCGGGCAGCCGATGATCGGAGGCGTGCACCGTGTTATTATCAGAGCCTCCGAGAGAGTGATTCCTCTCATGAAACCCGCTCTGCTGCTCGCACGGAGACGGAGAGGAAGACGACGGAGAGGAAGACGACGGAGAGGAAGACGAGGGCGGGTCGCCGGCCTCTCGCCGCCTGATTGGCCCTCCAGACAAGGACGGCCGGCGGAGGTCGAAGCAGAGCGCCGGAGAAACGAGGAGGAAACGACCCAAAAGAAGATACGAGCCCGAGTGACCACGATGAAGACTTCATGTGTGTGAGTGTGTGTGTGTGTGTGTGTGTGTGTGTGTGTGTGTGTGTGTGTGTGTGTGTCTGCAGTACATCTTCTGGACCTGATAGCCTTGGGTTTCAGAGAATGAAAGTAATAAACCATGAGGGTCCTCACCCACATCTGAGAGGCACCACGGGGACCGTTACGTCTCCTAAATACTTGACCTGGCCTGAACCTCACACACACACACACACACACACGCTCACATCGCGTCATCTGCACACTACTCCGGGATGGCAGGTACACTCTATCTTGCCGACTGACACACACGCTCACTGGGTCGGGGTTAATGGGGTGACCCGCCGATGGCATCCCCCCCTCCCCGTGTGAAAGAGGAGCGCGCCGCGTTCCCCCGGTGGAAACAACGAGAGCTTATCTTCTATTTTGTTATCAAGATGAATTAAAGCTCCGCTCGGTTATAATGAGAAACCAGCGAGAGGACGCGCCATTTAAAAAGCAGGAGGAGGAGCTCCAAAAGACGCTAGATTTAGGAAAATCCGACCTCAGAACAGTTGTCGGAAGTCTACGTTTCTTTGTATTTTAACGACAGGATTGGGTCTCTTTGAGAGAATCGATTGGCTGATGGCTAAGCCCCGCCTCCCCCGCGATGAACGATTTTCCAGTCGGAAGCAGACGGGTGGAGGATGTTCTGTGGAGGATGGATCCAACGTGTCGGACTCATTCATCATCAGGTACAAACAAATACAGATATGGGGGGGGGGGGGGGGGGGGCACTGGTTCTATGAAAGCCCTGGTGTCTGGTGTATTGACCAATCGTGTTGCAGGCTCAGCCTCACACACACACACACGCACACACACACACACACACACACACACTCACACTCACTGATGACAGAGGACACGCAGAGGGCTGAGCGGGACCCCGGTGATGATTGTGTATTGGATTCTGACAAACACACGGCAGCTGTGGACGGATGGAAAAGATCCAACTCAATCTCTGTTACCCCCCGAAACCCTTTCCTCCCCTCCTCCCCTCATCCCCTCATCCCCTCCTCCCTGGTTTCTCTTTTTCCACTTGTGTCGCTCGATCCATCGCTACAACCGTTAATACAGAACGCAACTCAAGCAGAAACAAATGCAGAGAGATAATACACACACACACACACACACACACACACACACACACTTCCCTTCCTTCCTTCACCTTCCTTCATCCCCTTCCTTCCTTTCTTCCTCTCCATCCTCTTTTCCTTCCTTCATTCCATCATTCCCTTCCCCTTCCTGTCTTCTTTCCCCAATCTTCCTTCATTCCATCCTTCCTTCCTCTTCCGTCCAGCTTTCCTTCCCCTTTCTTATTTTTTTCCTTCCTTCAATCCTTTCTTACTTCCCCATCCTCCTTTCCCTACCTTCGTTCCATCATGTTTTCCCTTCCTTCCTCCTTTCTTTCTTTCCTTCCCCTTCCTTTCCCTCCTTCCATCCTCCTCCTTTCCTTCTTTCTTTCCTTCCTTCCTCTCCTTACCTTCCTTTCATCCTTCTTTCCCCCTTCCTCTCTTCCTTCCCCTTCCATCCTTCCTGCCCCTCACCACCTTAATTTCTTCCTTCCATCCTTCCCCTTCCTTCCTGCCCTACCTTCCTTCCCTTTCCTTCATTCCTTTCCCTTCCTACCATCCTTTCTTCCTTCCCCTTCCTTTCTTCCATCCTTCCTTCCCCGTTATTCCTTCCATCTTCCCCGCCGCAGGTATTAGATGGACGGCGTACGAGTTATGCAACGCCACCGGTGTCGTCCTTCAGTCCTCAACCCTCCTCCTCCTCCTCCTCCTCCTCCTCCTCCTCCTCCTCCTCCTCCTCCTCCTCCTCCTCCTCCTCCTCCTCCTCCTCTCGGGGTAATTGCCTCTGCATCGCGGCGGGATCAACGGCCATGTTTGAAAAGCGAAGGAGAAGACGAGGATGTCGTGTGAATCTCAACCTTCAGGAACGTTGTGCGTCTTCGACTTTGAACTCAACTTAATTTACACAAAGTCAGGATACGCGTGGGTTCGTAGAAACATGAGACGCTAGAGGTTCTGTTAAACTGCATTAATGATGCTTTTACTTCATAGATATGACAAGATGTACACCGCAGGCTGGCTCAGAGAAATGTTCTCCAAATGTTCTTATTCATTTCTGTCATTTTCCATTTTCATGACACGTCTTTTTAAAAATAAAAGCACAAGGCTTTTAAAGAAGCTCTTTTTCCCGTGATGTACTCCGTGTGAAATATGTTTACAGGCAAGTACTAACACTTTGCTGGTTTAAGAAATATGTAATACAAAGTGTCTGATTTAGAGTAGGATGTATAAAAGGAAGTTTATGAAAATGCACGTTTATACTTAATTATATATTTTTATTAAATAAATATTTTTTAATGGATGCTAATTTTAAATATATTTCTGAAAAATCTCACGTACCCCCAGGGGTACACGTACCTCCATTTGAGAATTCTAGAGATTCTGTTTCCATTAAACTACATTAATGATGTTTTTTCTTCATAGATATTACAAGATTTACACCGCAGAGAAATGTTCTCCAAATCTTCTTATTCATTTCTGTCATTTTCCATTTTCATGACATGTCTTTTTAAAAATAAAAACACAAGGCTTTTTTAAAAAATGTACCCTGTGTGAAATATGTTTACAGCCAAGTACTCACACTTTAAAAAATACGTAACACACAGCGCTGGGCCATCAGTGCCTGATTTAGAATAGAAATTAAGTTTGTGAATTGAATATTTATTAAATAAATATGTTTAAAGGTTTTTTTAATGGATACCAATTTTAAATATATTTTCACGTACCGCCTTGAGTGCCTTCACGCAACATCAGGGGTTAAATTGGGGTTATTTGAGAATTCTAGAGATTCTTTTTCCATTAAACTACATTAATTATGTTTTTTCTTCATAGATATGACAAGATTTACACCGCAGGCAGGCTAAGAGAAATGTTCCCAAAATGTTCTTATTAATTCTGTCATTCCATTTTCACGAGTTGGCTTTAAAAAAAAAAAAAAATATATATATATATATATATATATATATATATATATATATATATATATCTTAGTGAATGCATTTCAAGGTTTAAAAAAAAAATCTCTCTCCAGTGTACTGTCCTGTGCCTTGTCATTGTTTTAATTACATCCACACACACACACACACACACACACACACACACACACACACACACACACACACACACACACACACACACACACACACACACACACACACACACACACACATTGTAGCAATCCACAGACAGAGAAGGGAGGAGACAGAGGTAGAAAGAGAGAGAAGGATAAAAACAGCTGTTCTCATAAGCCTCCGCCAGTGATTCAAAATGTCTTTTTTTATATATTTCTGAAACCTTGACCCGTCCCTCCCGGAGCCTTTGACTCGGCTCCCGTCCTCTTTTCAGCCCCTCACCTCGCGGCTCGTGTGTGTGATTCACGTCTCAGAGACGAGACGGAGAGCTTTCGCCACTCGGGAGAAAAAAAACGAGTTTCCGTTCACGCGAAAGATAAAAACCTGTCACACGACGAGAGACTCGGGGAGCGCTTCACGTCACACACATCCGCCTGAGACTCTGATCAGACTCTTTTGTGACTCAACAAAAAACGTCCTTACCAGCCGTCAACAAGGGTTCCTAACATCTCATCAGACCTCAATACGACACGGGGAGTGAGGGACGGGCAGAAAGGGAAGGAGGAAGTGCCAAAGAAGTCATTTTAATTATAAAACAGGTGGAAATGGTAAAAAAGAAAGGCAGTCAGCTTACACAAGAACTCTGCCTCTTTTCTCTCTTTCCGCTTATGATAATTTCCCAAAACTCCAGGGCTAATGGGTTGCTGCGCTTGGAGGGGAAGCCGAAGGGATTTGCGAAAGAAAAGAAAAAGGAAAGAAAGAAAGAAACACGTCTGACATACTTTTTAATAAATGCCACATTTATCTAAAAAAAACGTTCTTCGGATGAGGTCATCGCCGGATGATCGACGGAAGAAATGTGTGAAATAAGCCGATTGATCCTCAATACTTTTCACTTTTCAGTGTTTGTTGGGGGTGGTGACGGATGGCTCTAAACACAGAAAAACACTCCCAGAATGCATCATTCCTCTGCGCTACGCTGCTACTCGTTAGATTCCTGCAGGTCGACGACCTTTCTTTACGAACGCCGAGCTGCAGCGTCGTGTGATAAGTTAAAAAAAGATGAAACAGCACCAATAATCCAGACGTGTTGTCTGTACTCGCTCCTCTTCTTCAATTATTCAAACGCTGGGAACGCTCGGCGGGCGCCGCCGCCCGGCACGTACGCCGCCGCCCGGCGGGGATGTGTGGAGACGTCGCGCGTCGCTTTCGCCTCGGAGACCGTCGCTTATCAAATAATGACATGCAACACTTAGAAATGTGCAGCTGACCGCGAAGAGCTTCACACCTCACACACTCTTCATCGCCTCGTATTCCCTCCCCTTAGAACGAGAGGCGCGCGGCAGATGGTATGGACGGAGGAAGTGTGTGGGTGTGTGTGTGTGTGGGGGGGGGGGGTGTGTATCTTTATGCATGTGTGTCTAATTGGTATGTGTAAGTGTGCATGTCTATGTGTGTATGTACGTATGTGCATGTGTGTGTATAATAATAATAATAATAATAATAATAATACATTGCATTTATATTGCACTTCATTAACTTCAGTAATCTCAAAGTGCTACAGAGCAGAATAAAACAACAATAAAAAAAGCTATAATTTTAAGATATATTTAAAAGCAAAGCCCATAAAAGATATTTTAGCATGTGTGTTTATGTTTATGTCGGTCTTAATGCATGTGTGTGTGCCTGTATGTGTGTGTGCACGTGTGTGTTAATTTTCATTTTGTTTTCTCCTGTTAGAACGATTGGCAGATAGTATGGACGAAGGAATTGTGTGTGTGTAAATGTGTGTGTGTGTGTGTGTCAATGTGTGTGTGTGTGTGTGTGTGTGTGTGTGTGTGTGTGTGTGTGTGTGTGTGTGTGTGTGTGTGTGTGTGTGGAGCAGATAGGTAAGGCAGCTCCACAGTATCAGATGACCTGCAGGAGCCTCCTCTCGGGTTGTCCCCATCATAAAAGAGACATCTGGGCTAACGGTCGGCTGTGTGTGTGTGTGTGTGTGTGTGTGTGTGTGTGTGTGTGTGTGTGTGTGTGTGTGTGTGTGTGTGTGTGTGTGTGTGTGTGTGTGTGTGTGTGTGTGTGTGTGTGTGTGTGTGTGTGTGTGTGTGTGTGTGTGTGTGTGTGTGTTGGGGGAAGATGTGATGTAATCTGCCCCACACACCAAAGAAGCTGTAGTTTTGCTGCTGGTGGTCACCGTCTCAACATGGGTTTTTTCTCAAGGGATTAATTAACCGTCCCTCCATGATCTCTAAATCTCTTTACCTCTTCCTCCTCCTCCTCCTCCTCATCCTACTCTAGCAAACTCAGAACAACAAGAATCAAGAAAGTAACATTTCTTCAAGAAAGCCAAACTACAAAATTACCATCAGTAATACCATGAGTAATACCATGAGTAATAGCATAAATGTATCTCTCTCAGATTCTATGAGTTTAAATCATCTGCAGATTTTGCTAACATATTAAATCATCAGACATTGAGGCCCGATTCTCGTCAATACGCAATTCTCAGTTGATCACTGGGCTCAGTATCAGGGATGAAGTCATGCAGGATTTTTGCAGAAGACACGCCGCCTCGCCCGAAATTCAGCCCGCCTGCAAACATCGTGAAATACAACACAAAACTTAAAAAGGAGAAATTGCAAATCGCAGCGCGAGAAAAGGCCACCGGGTGGCGTCCTTTAGAGAGCGTCCACTAGAGAAGAGAGGCAGGAGAGCTCAGGAGGCCGACAGCGAACAATCGATCGCACGCTGACAGGAGCCGGAGTCGGGAAGCGGCCTCCCGATCGGCGCCGTTGATCTGAGGTGTGGAGGAAAGAGAACAAAAACTCAACCGCTCGGAGATGAATGGAACACTTTTCAGCGTAGCCTGCCGCTACGCTACGCTACGACGGAGAGGGACTCGCAGGTTACGACACGGGAACGTGACGATATGAAAAACAGATTTAAACGTTGCACCGCTAAATGCTTCACGCACATAAAGGAAGCTGATTGCTGATTGTTCCTGTGGCAGAAGCCGGTGGTTTGGCCCATTGTCGGACATAATAGCAGCTTAGCACGCCGCGGCCGCCAAAAGGACTGCAATCAACTCTACAACCTTCATGAAGATACACTTGAGTGTGTGTGTGTGTAGAGGGTGTTCCGATACAGACAGAGTACTTTACTGGATACCCATCATGTGAGTGGAAGCTGTATGTGTGTGTGTGTGTGTGTGTGTGTGTGTGTGTGTGTGTGTGTGTCCTGTTAGCTAACCTCGGATCATTTTGTTGCTGTGGAATCGTAACGCTCAGCATCCACTTTTCAATATTTTCTTCCCGATTATGTCGTAATCAGGCATGACCCGCCCTACTCCGCCACTGATTGGTTTACCCTGCATTCTACACTGACCAATACGACGTAAGCGGGCAACACATGCTAGTCAGTCCGAGGTAGAGAGGGGCGTACTGGGTTATTTGGTCTGATGTCTCAGAGGCTCCCAGCCCTCAGGTTTAGGGCTGTTGCATTAGACTTTAGAAGTGTTCAATGGCTGAGCTAATAAACTGACAATTGAGTGGCTTTTAGTAAACCTAATGCTTTCACTACAGGCCCTAAATAACAACTTCGTATGTCTGTAAAAATTGCAAGCACCGTAGGGTCCAATAGAATAAGTAATTTCCTGCCCGCACACACAAGTGAATGGAGATGATGGGATTCGGCTCATTTTCCGGATATTAATGACCGCTTTTGGTGATTTAGTGCCACGGGGCCCAGGTGATGGATCGGGGACACCTTTGCTATATGAACTGAAGCGTTTGGCCGCTGCTTTGTAAAGCAATTAGACCGTTACAATAGAGTCCCTCTGACAGCAGGTCCGTCTGAGGGACCCCAGGTGGGCCGGTCCGAGGGGAATAAGAAACGCTGACTTGAGATGGACACAAGGATGAGTTATTTGACAGGAAAGGACGGAGAGATGTTCCCAATGTGGTGCCAGGGAAAGCTCACAGAGTGAAGTGTAGGAGGGCAGAGGGCAAAACTGTCCCGGAGAAATGTTGCCCTGATATCACGAAGAAAGGGGCAAAAATGCCCCCATAAATGCCTCTAATAATTCTGATAATTTAATCGTGTCTTGTTTTTGTTCTTGGTTTTGTTTGTCCTATCTGTATTGCCTGTATTGTACACACACAAAATCTATGAATATAATTTTGTACTGGACTCTGGACTCTGTAAAGCGACTTTGAGTGTCTAGAGAAGCGCTATATAAAATAAATGGTTATTATTATTATTATTAAAAAAAATAAGAAATAGGTTATAATTGTTAAAAATAGTTTTTAAAAATGTAATAACAATGAATAACCACAAGGAAATAAGAATACAATTGAATATGATCGTCTTATTTCTGTTTGTTTCTTGTTAGAAAAAAAGCCAAAATAAGTATATTTATTATATTTAAACAGAGGTTAAATGATATTTCACAAGTTTCAAAAAGTTCCCCAGTTTCTTTTTAAATGCCCTTGGATTTCTGGGCAAAAACACCACATCAAACATGTAAATGTCCCACCCTGACTGTATGTGTGTGTTTCTATGGACTGTGTATGGGACATGTTTACTAGCAGTGCTTGAAGGCGGTCGGTGTCAGCAAGTCTTGCTCCTTATTCCTATACATTAATTATTTCTTAATGCATGTTATACTATGCCATTTGGTATTTTAGTGTTACATTATTATATGGGGCTATCCATCTGCCATAGCAGGTCTCTAATACTCCAAAAATATTACAAATGAGAATGTTTGTATATTTACCCCCAGTGCTAGAATATGCTTCTGAGTTATTTGTAGCCTATAGTATTGCTTTATAATAATATATTATAGGATGGCTACAGCCAGGACTCAACACAAGCCAGACGGAGGGTGAGCTATTGATTCAGGTTTTAAGAGCAGAGTCAAGGTAATTAAACATTTTACAGCAGGATAAAGAGACATTCTGAGTTTCTACAGGGAACAAATGGATTAGGAGTCATTGTGATTAGTGTCCTTCCCCAAGGATATATGAGCTATTATTATTCCTATAGATAGCGCCCCAAAAGCTTAAAGACAAAACTTTGCTTTCATTGAATAATGACTTCATTCACACATATCATTCGTCTGAACATTGTCTTTCCTGGCAATAATTGTCCTGTAAAACCATATTCTGTTCTTCAAGAGCAAGACAACTTTGACATACATGTTTCATTAAGTATACGCAATTACTCGCAGATGAATTAAAGCACCCTCCGTGCTGTGGGTCGACTCGTGCTCTCGCTCACGTGGTTTATGAGGCGCTGGTGCAGTTATAATTCACCCAGATAACTTGATGTGGAGGGTTGCTGGCAGCTTGTGAGGAACGCCAGTGGGCAATAAAAAGTAAGGAGAAAACAGTCCGCTAAAAAGTTAAATGTATTAAATGTAGTACTGGTACTGCTCTGCGGTGAGTAGCAGGCCACTTTAAGCATTGTATACAATAATTGAGTGGAAGCAAAAAGGTATAAAGCAATCATCTTCATTATCTCCTGTCTAGACAAGGAGAATAAAGGAGGCACTGAACCGCGTGTGAAATTACAATCTTAAATGCCCTCTGCATGACATCATCAGAACAACCTCCTCTCAGTGTGTTGCCATCACCTCCCACAAGGCTTGACACCAACCCTCCAACGGTGGTAAACATTTCCATATCCGTCAGGGCCACCGCAACGCCACGCCGCCCAAACACCACGCCGCCCAAACACCACGCCGCCGCAACGTCATTCTGATTCCACAAAGAACCTGTCAAACCAGGTTTCTTTAAAGAACCATTTCTTTAAATAGTTCTTCAAATAACCTATAAAAGAGCCTCAAAGAACCTTCAAAAAATGGTTCTTTAGGGCATCATTTCTGGTTCCACATAGAACATTTCAAACCGGGGTTCTCTAAAGAACCATTTCCTTAAAGAGTTCTTCAAAGAACCTATGAAGGTGCCTCAAACTAAAAAATGGTTCTTTAAAGCATCATTTCTGGTTCCACAAAGAACCTTTCAAACCAGGGTTCTTTAAAGAACCATGTCCTTAAATAGTTCTTCAATGAACCTATAAAGGTGTCTCAAAGAACCTTAAAAAATGGTTCTCTCAGGCATCATTTCTGATTCCACAAAGAACCTTTGAAACCAGGGTTCTTTAAAGAACTATTTCCTTAAATAATTCCTCGAATAAGCTATAAAGGAGCCTCAAAGAACCTTCAAAACATGGTTCTTTAAGGCACCATAGCTGGTTCCACATAGAACCTTTTAAAACCGGTTCTCTAAAGAACCATTTCCTTAAAGAGTTCTTCAAAGAACCTATAAAAGGTGCCTCAAACAAAAACTAAATTCTTCAGTAGGTGATGGTTTTCCGTAGAACCACGAATCCTTTTAAAGAACCATTATTCTTCTGTGTGTGGGAGTGTGTGTGCGTCCGTGAGGGAGTATTGTGCAGCTCCGTGTGTGTCCGCGGCTGACGTGTGGGTGTCCTGCCGGGCGCCCAGCTCTGGCCGCATGCTCGAGGACCTTGTGTGGTTGCGGTGACTCACTCTCTCACAACACCTATTATTGGCTGCCTCGCGCTACCGGAGGACTCCTCGCTCCTCGCTCCTCGCTCCTCGCCGTCCGGGACGAGGACTCTGCATCTTCATCGTTTGATCCGCCGTTCCCGTTTCTGATTCCTTTCCCTTGCATTTTATTTTTCCTATACCTGCCAACTCCCTGTGCTGCCGCCGACGCTTCTAACTGGCGTACAAATTGTATCATCCCTCCTGATAAAACGCTCGAGAGATCCTTCCCTCCTCCGTATGACCGAAGCTGCAGAAAACACATTTCTATTCCTTTAAATATGGTCTCAAATATAGATGTGGTGAAAGGATGGGCGGGGGATCAAAATTCATTCCAAAGCCTCTTTCACACATAGTTCCCGGTAATTTACTGGAATATCCTTTCAGACACCGCTAGGGATTTCCACTATTCATACAGGCACTACATCAGGAAGATTCCCACCCCTATGCCTCTTCACACATGCCAGAATAGATAGAGCCAGGGAAAATCCAGCAGGCCATGGAGGTAATGCAACATTTCAGGATGCCGACCGACACAAGAACTCAACCGAAGGATATGATCGGAAAACTCTGGATGTGACGCATGTGGCGGAAGACGTCTCTTATTCTTATTATTCACACGTGACCCCATGCAGGACATGTTTCTGAACAACCCAGGGATGGGATGCGTGTGCAAAAGAGACTCAGGTGTTTAAATCTGTGGGTCAGGGAGAATTAAGGCATGAGCAGACATCCAATCAATGTGGCTTGGGTACATATTTGAACAATGAAGCAAAGCGTCTAGCCGAGCTGGGTAAATATGGACATTCTTAGGAGGTGTTATTTTAAACCGCAGTAAATGCATCAGGGAAAAGGATGCATTGTTTTGGGTGATGTCAAGCTTATGGATTTCTTCTTCTAAAATGTTTGGCCGACGTGAGAACCGTTAGCTGATGGAGAAGGCAAATAAATGTCCAGCAGAGAACTCCAGCTGCCAAAGATTTAAGAAGAATAACTCAGACTCTCCAAAGTTCAGCCGTGAATTGTTTCGTACAGCTGGAAGCCGGCCAGTAGAAGCCTATGTCCAAATAACTATTGGCCAGTAGAGCGGAGTCTTGCTCAAGGGCAACGCAAGAGTAGTTTTTGCAGTAGTAGCAGCATTTAACTTTGTTTAATTAGAGGTTCTCGGGTTGGTCTAACAATTCATTCTGCTCCTCGCTATTATAAGCTGCTGTTGCCCATGTTGAATAATAAGCAATTTTCCAGGTCACTGCGTTGTATCCCCGATTCAGGGCTAGATTTTGTCAAAGTTGAACCATTGCAGCGCTATATGGAAGTGAGATTAAAGCAGTAGCTGACTCAGAAGAAATTTGGGGATTCGGACCGTGAGTGTGTAAATATATATTTTAGGATTTCTTTTTGCCATTTTAACTTTGTTTATGGTGAGATAAACAAACAGGAAATGAAAGAGAGGAGACTACAGGTATCAAAAATAACCATCAGGATACCTTTTATGAAACAAATGATTCACAAGTTATGTAATTTGTTGACCGTCAGTCAAAAGAAACTAAACTAACCACCCACTGGTACCCTCACTGGGAACACTGTAATACATTTAAATCCTGGATGTCAGTTAAGATGGCTTATTTTAAAAAACATTAATATTCTGATGACTACATTATAAAACCAATTAACGTCAAATAGATTTTAACTAGAATTAATTATGCTCCGCGCCGCAATGAAAGTGACTGCCTTACGTTATTCAAATGATGAATTAATTGCAAAAGTTTCTTAAACTATAATGTCAAACACATTTGACTAGATCACTCTAAAAATTGAGTATACCGCATTATCGGCTTTTTATTGTAGCAGGATCTTTCTTTTTTCGTTTTTTTAATGAAACTTTCAGGGGAAAGAGATGACAAAGCCTTGATTCTTTGGAATCAACTCAACTGGAAACATAATTCTCACTAATGCTGCCAATGTTATTACAATTTAAAAAAACATTGCGGAGCGAAAGCAACAAGAAAGGTTACGCTCATGACATCCCACAAATCACAAAACATCTGAAAGCCAGCCAAAGGTCTCTTCATTTCATCATGAATGTAGCCCGTTTCTGAAGCCCAGCTCCTGTGGCCACTTGGACGGTGCCTCGTTCATACAAAACCGAGCAGAGTCATTATTTATTATGTGTGTACACGTTTAAAAAATAAAAGAACGGCCTCTTGATGTATAAAATGCCATCTGTAGTGGAAGTAACGTAATGGCAGTAAGGAGCCAACGCCACTTGTGTGGTTGAGCGTCTTCTCGCTCGTGGTCACGCGGACGTTTACTGTTGCTGGACAATTTAGTTAAAATCCATATTATCATCTCCGCTAGGGGAATCGTGTGTGTGTGTTAGATGTGTGTGTGGTGTCCGCACGTGACACCTCCTAGTTAAGGTCCTCACAGGGCCATTACAAGTATGTGTGTGTGGTGTCCCCACGCAAAACCTCCTAGTTAAGGTCCTCACAGGGCTATTACAAGTATGTGTGTGTGGTGTCCCCACTCGACACCTCCTAGTTAAGGTCCTCACAGGGCATTTATAAGTATGTGTGTGTGGTGTCCCCACGCAACACCTCCTAGTTAAGGTCCTCACAGGGCCATTACAAGTATATGTGTGTGGTGTCCCCATACAACACCTCCTGGTTAAGGTCCTCACAGGGCCATTACAAGTATATGTGTGTGGTGTCCCCATACAACACCTCCTGGTTAAGGTCCTCACAGGGCCATTACAAGTATGTGTGTGCGGTGTCCCCACGCAACACCTCCTAGTTAAGGTCCTCACAGGGATATTACAAGTATGTGTGTGTGGTGTCCCCACTCAACACCTCCTAGTTAAGGTCCTCACAGGGCATTTATAAGTATGTGGTGTTCCCATACAACACCTCCTGGTCAAGGTCCTCGAAGGGCTGCAATTACAAGTATGTGTGTTTACGTGTGTGTGCGTCCGTGAGCTATAAACAAGCAAAAGCCACTTTTGGTTAAGTTCGGTTAAGCGTTGCTGGCATGCGTTTTGTTATTGCTCTGGAGGGAAGCAAAATAATTCTCTCTTGCTGTGATTGTCACCAAAAATGACATTGTGAAGCCCTCGGGGGTCGCCCTGAGGCAACAATCATCCCCGATGTTTACACACTCCGACTGTTCTTTGGGGATCGTGTCAGGGAATCTGCTGCGCATACTGCACAAGACACAATGCGTGATTATAAAACAAGACGCCATCAACATCTGCTTTCGTCAAACTTTTTGAAGATACAAAACACTTTATGTAAAGTTTCCCATCGAGTTGCCAGAGTCCTCGTCCACGGGGTGCTCTCATGGCGGCGGATCTGAAAAGCCGCTCGTGTCAGTCACACAGTATTCACGCTCTCTCCCACCCGTCTGCCCTTTTTTTATCCTCCGACTGCTTGTGCATTTTTACTGCTTTTATCCTCATCGTGACATTCTGGGAGAGCAGTAATTCTTGGCAGCTTCGACGGATGATTCGGTCTCCCGAAGCGCCTTCGCAGTGAAAAGGCGTCGGGGGGGGGGGGGCGCTTTGACTCGTTCTCACTCATCTGGAATTTATTTCCTCTGGAGGTACGGGGGGGGGAGAAAAAGAAACATGTTACACAAGCCTTCATAGCTCCCACGAGTTAAACTGGGCTAACTCTTCCTGAGATACGACACGGCAGTCGTTTTACAGAAGTAGAAATAATAATGCCTATTCATTCGGCTGATATAGCAACTTACTTTCTCCGTGTTCCTGTTTCAAAAAGGATCATCAAATTAAGGGAGCAAGGACACCACTCAAATATTGTGGATATTTTCTTCCAGGTTTAGGGCTCGGTAGTAAACCAACCTCTCACACACGCAGAATCGTCTCCGAGCTATGAAACAATTAAACCTTCTTCAAGTTTAACGAGAGTCCGATCTCCAGCTAATCAACACGCTAACCATTAGCAGTCTGCGGCGCTGCTGCAGGCCGCTCGGATCCCATTTCTCTGACTCTCGGGCCGAGTCTCTGCATGCCGATGTGCCTGGCAGCTGCCCAGGTGTCGGCCCAGTCAATTTAGACCGGCCGTCTTTATTCCTTTTATTTCCCTTTTTTATTGCAGAACAGACATCTCCTCCACTGCACGCAAGGACAAGAAACCAAACAACGTTTTTTTTTTCTCTCTTGCAATAACTAATTAAAAACCTAGAAACACACGTCGACCAATCACATCGTTGCGTCTCCTCTGGACCTCTGCGCCATCATGTTATCCCCCAATCGGATTAGAAAGTGAGCGAGACGGGCAGTCTGATGGCCGGTGGCTCCATGTTATCGCGGCTCTAAAGCAACACGACGTATGCCCCCCACCCCCGGTCTTGTCCAGTGCGACGGGGATGACGAGGAGTCTAAATGTCGACGCGGTAGCTAACCTTGGCCGAGGACTCGAGGGACCGGCGGGAAGGGGGGGGGGGGGCAGGCTCTTAGGAAGAGGAGCGAGCCCCAGACTGAAAGTAATACAGCTGTAAGCCCTTGACTCGTCCCCTGGGAGGGAAACAACAATCTATTGCTTTCAGAGCGCCGTCCCTGAACTCATCAGGCGACACAGGTTTCGCTAAAGTGGAGCGGATTAAGTAGAGGCATACGTCGGGGGGGCGGGGGTCAGAGTCAGAGTGAATGAGTAATGTGATGGAAACTAAATAAGTTGAAGTAGAGACTTATTTAAAGCCAACCACGTGTGTGTGTGTGTGTGTGTGTGTGTGTGTGTGTGTGTGTGTGTGTGTGTGTGTGTGTGTGTGTCTTTGTGATTCAGGCAGACATTTGATATGAATACACACCAACATTAGCAGGACATTTATTATTATTACTGTGTGTGTGTGTGTGTGTGTGTGTGTAAGATGACTGATTTGTTTTGCTTTGGTGTGATGGTGGTAAAGCTTAATGACTTTTATATAACAAATTGAGCAATAAAAAAAAGATAATACACAACTTAGTGTGCACTTACAACTATAGCGCTGGGCTTTTAATTAGGCATTAATCCTATTTTATTTTTTTGGCTCATGCAACTCCAAGCTGAGAGAATCAGCCCCGGCCAATTATCACGTTGTGAGGGCTTCACAGGCTAAAGTTATACACACATTCCAGAAGAGACGGGTCGACCTGGAGTCACGTTCAGGTCCTTCAGATGGAGGGACGGCTCTATATCACACACACTTACACACACTCTGACACACACGCACTTACTCGCCTTACAGCGCGTTGCTTGTGAGGCAGTACGCTCTGCCTGAACCCCTTAAGGTTTTCACATTTCATTTAAACTCCATCCCAAAACATTCCCGTTTACACTGGCATTTGTTTAATTTAAATATTCTATAGCCTGCTTGTTATGTTGTTTATTTATTATTCCTGCACCATCTTTTACAGTGTATTACACGTTGCTCTTTTAACTGTTGAAACGTTTTGGCCCCTGTTGTTGCCTAATTGTTTTAAATGACTACTCTACTGCACTGTGTGACCCTTTGTCTGTAATAAGTGGAATATAAATGCACTTTATTTACTTACTTACTCTTGTGAGAAAAACATCCGACTCATCGGCTGCTCGGCGTTCCGCTTTCTTAAGAACCGAGTTGCGTGGCTATCCGTCTGAGCCCGAGCGCTAGCAGCCGAGCGGCGGCCATAACTCCTCTGGGCTTCGCCGCTATCGGACCGCCTTCACAACCGGCTGATGGATGAAGATTTAAGGTCGGGTATTTGCTCCGGGTTCAGCTCTCAGTCAGCGGTGTCCGGACAGCCGCTCGGTCAGAAGGCGACATTTCATCTGTCAAAATGTGCCAGAAGATTGAAATCGCTGAGCTTTTTTAAAATTTATTTTTTAGACTTGGCTGGCAGTTTGTGAAGGCTGAACAGTCGAAGGATAAATAGACTTAGTAATAAAGATTAGTTGGATGTGACTTCAGTGAGAAATGGCAAACATTTCTAAAAAAGGTATGTGGCGCTCAGACTGAACGCCGTATTCAAACCAGGGAGTTACATCATCATCATATTATGAACTATCATAGCCGGGTGTCCGCTCCAGAAGGACAAGTGTTCATGAGTCTATATGTCCGTCTGTCTGTCTGTCTGCCTGTCTATATGCACCTCTCGTTAGGGCCGCGCGAGGAAGTGACGACCAATCACCTTCGCCGTGTTTGGGATCTTACGATTAAATTTAGAGAATGTACTTTTTTTAAACGAGTCCTTCCCAAAAACTCGAAGCCTGCCCCCTGGTGGCGAAACCAGATATTTTTCGGATCCCCTTTTTTTTTGCCTGTGGAATTCAATGAAAAGTAATATACTGCATATTAAAATAATAAAAAAGCAAAAAATAAGTTTCTTTAAATCCTATGCAAAGATTAGCAGGAATTAGCAACAGAAAACCAATCAATATTTGAGGCGAGTAATCTTGATCTCAATATGTTCATCTAAAGCCCTGCAGGTGCAGTGTTTGGGATTGACTCCGTTAAGAGGAGTTTAAGCCGCTGCAGGAAGTGAATTACTCAAAGAGCCCACACCAGAGGATATTAAAGAAGGAACATGGTCGGCTTCTCGCTGAAGGTTAGCGAGGACTCCATCGAGCGGCACGCTGTAATCCCCGGGTTGTCGGAGGGACGATGGAGGATCTTTCAAATGGCAGACATACAATCACTATTCCAAAAAAGCGGCTTATAGATATCTGGCAGGTTTGTATTTTGATTTGACAGATATCTCTGTGCAGGTGATATGATATATTAGTCATTCACTTTCTTTCTTTACTGGAAAAGAACTTCAATACCGCCTGAAAAAAGTGGGAAAATCTGAGTGGTGAACTATTTTCTTTCTTCCTCGAGGTCTCAGAAGCATTTGTGATTATTTCCAAGAGCATCAGAGCATTTCTATGCTTTTCTATGTTTGTGTTTTGCTTGTGGTTTTGTATGTTTTTTTTAATGTTTTGTACGATCTGGACCTTGAATCTGTAATAAAAGTTTGATTTGATATAAACATTTGAACACTTAAAAAGCTTAAAACAAGACGTACACATATGCATGGCTGTGGTGTGTGTATTTATCCAGTGCAGGTGCTTTCACTGCAGATTGTTTTGATCTGTCAAATCAATAAATAAGACGCTTTAAAAACGGACTGGAATCCCTGTGACGTGAGTATATAACACGGCCAATTAGGTGTGAAAGAGTGCAATCACACAACATCGATCAGAAAAGCCCGGATTGGGTATCGAGTGAAGGAAAGAGCTTTAAAACAGGAGGCAAGAGCAGAAAGAGCGGAGATGAGTTTTCAGCACCACGGACAGCTCATAAAACCAGAGGGCCTCACAAGGTGCCCTAATCAATCTTCCCCGTACACACATCAGACGCTCCTCACGTCCCTCATTGGCCGACAGGTGTTGTTCAACAGGTGTTGTTCACACTCATTAAATACAAAGAGAAGAGCACAAAGGGAGGAACGTGGTGCCGTGTGTGTGTGTGTACGCTCCAGGTCTGCAGCTTCAGAGCACACAGGGCCCGACTGCTTTGACGCATACGCTCTCACACACACACACACACACACACACACAAACAAACACAGGCACAACACACATGCACACACACTCCCACCCACGGGCGCATCACACACACACACGCACACAAACATACACACATTCACAAACACACAGGCGCACCACACACGCACACACAAACTCACATACACACGTTCACACATACGCACACATACATATGCATGCACTCACACACAGGCGCCCCACACACACACTCACACATACACACTTACATACACGCACACACATGCATACACACGCTCACACACGCACACACACACACACACTCAGACCTACACCCTTGCATGCACTCACACACACACTTGCATGCACACACACACACTCGCACACACACATGATGCACACACACACACACGCTCACATATACGCACACACACACACACACACACCGGTGTGGTTACCAGCTGTCTTGAAGGAGTCCGGTTACAGTCCCGGAGGTCCAGTGGTCACGGTAACGCTGCCGCATCACAAGTAGAGCCAAAAAGTAGAGCCGACAAGTAGAACCAACAAATAGAGCCGACAAGTAGAGCTAACAAATAGAACCAAAAAGTAGAGCCGACAAGTAGAACCAACAAATAGAGCCGACAAGTAGAGCTAACAAATAGAACCAACAAGTAGAGCCAACAAGTAGAGCCGACAAGTAGAGCCAACAAGTAGAGCCAACAAGTAGAGCCAACAAGTAGAGCCAACAAGTAGAGCCCCGAGCCGTTTCCAGCGGATCGATCCGCCTCCATAAATCGCTCGTTTCACGCGGAGAGGTCAAAGTTCAAACGCGTTCATGTTGTCGCTTGAAGATAAAACGTCTGCTTCATCTACTCAACCGAACGAAGCGAGGCAACTTTCTGCAGAACATGATTATGTAGGAGAGGCAAAGCTGTTGTTTGTATTGATTACTCGATGTTTCGTACGTAACACGTTCTTCTTTAAATCTAACTTAATTGTGTAGATTAAGTGAACTAATATGTGTAATTACAGCGTACTAAATAGTTTGCATTATGTTACTTGACTTTCCAGTAAAGTCAACTTCATTTTGTATGTTAATTTAACTTACATGGGCTTAAACATTAAAGTTGAATTAACTTAAATATATAAGTTAATTCAACATGAACTTGCTCGTAAATGTAGATTGAATTGACTTTTTTAATCAAGATGACTGGATAATTGATTATTTGCATACAAAACTGTAAGTAATTCATACAACAACACAAAAAAATGCTTATTCTATGCAATACATGTGTGCAAAAAGTTGTATAAAGTAGCTCCAGCAGGATATCTGTACCAGAGTATTAAAACACAGGAGACACCCAGAGGACAGAGTCAGTGAACAGCATGCAGGTCAGTGACGCTGCGGGCTGCACGACCTGCACCCCCTGTGGAGAGGATGGAGGCGCGCATGCGTAAATATCTGCACATGTGCGCAGAAAAAAAAGAAACTCACAAACTCACCTTCACTGCTTCTGCGTGAGTGACTTTGTCGAACACTCGGTCGTTGACCTTCATGATCTGGTCCCCGATGCGGAGACCCTCCTTCTCCGCCAGGCTGCCGGGCTCCACCAGCGACACGTAGATGCCCACCCCGTGCTCCGAGCCGCCCCGGATGCTGAAGCCCAGGCCCTCGTTGCTCTTGTGCCGCTTCATGGTGACCTGGCGCATCTCGCCCGGCGGCTCGTGGACGAAGTTCCTGCCGAGCAGCGGCACCAGGGGGGCCGTCCCGTCGCTGCTGGTGCTGAAGCTGTCCGGCGAGCCGCGCAACGCCACCTGGTACTCCGGCGGCTTGCTCGGCGAAAAACGCCCCGGGGGAGGAGCGGCGGGACCGGCGCCGGGCAAGTTGCCCGGGGGCGGGGGCGGGGGCGGCTCGGCGTCGCCGTTGCTCGTCGCGCCTAAATCCGATTTCAAGTAGAGGCCCTCCGAGGTGTACTGCTCGAAGAGCAGCTGGTCGGAGCGCGGGATGACGAGCCGCAGCATGGGCAGAAGTTGCCGCTTGCTGGGCGCGTTGAGGATGACGTTGAGGGTCTGCACCAGGTCGTACACGTTGCGCTTGGAGTGGTACACGTTGAGGCAGTGGATGAACTGCTCCCTCTCGAAGTCGTTGAGCAGCAGGTTGAGCGCGTTGTGCAGCTTGCGCACGTTGGCCGACAGCGTCCGCGCGCTGGACGCCACCGAGTTCGCCGAGGAGCTGAGCGACATGCGCTCCAGGTCGGTGCTGCTCATCCTGACCCGCGCGGAGGGGGGTCGGTGGGTGGGCGGGTGAGGATGGGACGCGGCGCCGCGCCTGATGCGAGGTTAGTGTGCGGGCATCGCGGGCAGCAGGAGCAGCAGGCGGCGGCGGCGGCGGAGCGGGATCCGACCGGCGCTTGGCATCACGACCGCCGGAGGACGCGCAGCACTCCGGTTAGATCCATGTTCCCGACAGATGATCCTCTTATTACTAATGCGCTGGGTAGAGCAATGAAAAGGCTGGGAGCGGAGCGCAGGGGGAGGGGGGCAATTAAGTCTAACTAATTCGATTTCACAGTTGACACAAATTAATCAGCACTTACCCAGGATTCAGCTCTCAGCGGTTGGATCGCGCAAACTTCGCCTTCGCGAGCGCGGTGCGTCGAGAGCGGAGAGGACGCGCAACAGCACCGTCCGCCGCTCCGTCGGAGAGCTTACAGCGACGAGCCGCGCAGGAGGACCTCGGCCCCGCGTGTCATGAGCCCGCGAGCCGAGCCGAGCCGAGCCGAGCCGCCGCCTCCGCGTCAGCAGAGCTCCACAACCGCAGAACTTAAAACGCTTCTGTTGGTTCTTGGCCCCATTTTTCCCAGACGCGCGCGACCCAGAAGGGTGTCAACAAATAAAATAAACAATGTATTAAAAAAGAAAAAAAAGTTATTTTGTTCTTGCTCCTGCTCGGCGTCCCGACTAGTCCGTTATACTATCCCGCTCTCCCCCCGGTGGGGTCTCGGTTCTGGGTCCAAAAAAAGACGTCACGCTCCCACCCCAAAACTAAAAAAAAATAGCTCTTCAGCGACGTTTACGCGGAGGAGGCGACGCGTCCTGGAGGTGTGCGTCGGTTTGGGTTCGGTGTCTGTTATCCGGCTGCAGTGCAGCGCCGAGGTGACCTGCTGCTGCTCGGTGTCTCCGTTACTACAGCGACGGAGAGGCGAGGGGAGAGGAGGGGGGGCGGGTCTTCAGCCTGACCGTCCTCTTGTCCGGAAGTGACGCATGCCTCGTGAGGCCAATACGTCGCTTTGGTCATTACCGACAACGTGCGCTCGCGCTCCCCGTGCACACTTCCGCCACCAGTAACTTAACAGTCTGACTTTAATTGAACGTTACAGTAGCGCGTGCGCCCTCTGGGACTGTGAGCTGTGGCAGTTTTAGATTTTTAAAAACTAGTATACATAAGGCTAAGTCTAATTTTATTTCATTTATTTATTTTACTTATTTTATTTATTTTATCTATTTATTTTATTTAAATATAAAACCACCCACCTGATTGTCTTTCTGCCGGCTGGCCATAGGAATAATTCCAAAGAATGAAACAGAACTGGGACCAGCTGGTCGTTTCTCTCCAGGTGGAGCAACTTGCTCACTCAGGTACGTCACGTGTCTGCTTGTGAACGCGTGAACGAGTCTTGACCGCAGGGGGGCAGCACTGAGTCACTCTTCACCACGAAATGACTTTATTATAACCGTTTATATGGATTAAAAAAAGACAAGACAATTACTCTGTACTGCAATGTGTAGCATTATATATCTCTGGACTGAGAAAATATGAAATATTGCACTGTTTTTTTTCTATCAAATGCTTAATTTCCACATTGTAAGAGCCTTTAATATACCGTGTCATGTCAATAGTGTGTGTGTGAGAGAGAGAGAGAGAGAGAGAGAGAGAGAGAGAGAGAGAGAGAGAGAGAGAGAGAGAGAGAGAGAGAGAGAGAGAGAGAGTGTGTGTGTGTGTCATCATTTCCTTCTTCCTCAGTACAAACATCCATATTTGCCTGCAGGTCTTGGAGTGGTTCCTGCCAGAATCTCTGATCCAGGCCAAAAGGAGCCGAGTGGAGGCGAACTCGTTTCCCCGAGTGATCGATCACGAGTGCAGAACGGCGAGATGGCGCCTGGCAGGCCGCGAGGTCATCGACAAACAACGGCGTGCGTTCTTGGCACGAGTTTTTAAAGCGAGGGACTTTGCTTCATATCTAGCAGCCAAATCTTCCGTCTGCCTTAATAACCATGTAACCGAGGTGTTATGAAGGTATTATTGTGACTCTAGGGGCGGGGCTGGGTGATGGACGTACTCATGTCAAAGTAATTCACGAGGCCGGTGCACTTTGAAAATTGAAACGACCGACTTCGGATAAAAAATTGTCTTTTTGGATGAATGAATAAAAAAAGGAATGAATATTAGAGGAGCGATGGAGGTTAAAGCGGAGCTGACGGAAATCACAGATGAATCCGGCACTCCGTGTCCTGGAGGTGTCATAAGAGATAAGAAGCATAAGAGATGAGAATCAACTCACATGGTTGAGAGGAGAGGAGCAGCTCCTCATCACCAGTTAATCAGAGCCCAACATGAGATCTTCAGATTGCTACCAACGCTTATATAATAACACGTCTAATTTATGATCTTGAAGAAAAGCCATTATTTCATCAACAAAATGTTGCATTAGATTTTTGTTACTCCATAAAGAATCACCAGATTTAGACCGTGGACATAAGCCTCCCATTGGCTGTCGCTTTGATTGTCTGAGACGCTATTGGACACAACAAAAAGATCGGGGAATTGGTTTATCTTTAATAATGGACGAAGAGCAAACCATCCTAATATAACTTTTTTGGTATATACTAAAAAAGTTATATTAGAATGGTATATATATATATATATATATATATACAGTATATATATTCCTTTATATATATATATACACATATATATTCCTTTATATATATACACATATATATTGATATATCTTTATTTATATATGTGTATATATACATATATATATATATATATATGTATTTATATATATAATATATATAAAGATATATATATATATATATATACCTTTATAGATATATCTTTATATATCTATAAAGATATTTACATACAAATATATATATATATATATTTATATATATAGAGAGAGAGATAGAAAAAACCTTCATACGGCAAACATTTAGTTTGTTTATGTCGTGTGGATGAGCACCTGTGTGTGTTTGTGTGTGTGTGTGTGTGTGTGTGTGTGCGTGCGTGCGTGCGTGTGTGTGTGTGTGTGTGTGTGTGTGTGTGTGTGTGTGTGTGTGTGTGTGTGTGTGTGTGTGTGTGTGTGAAGTTGATCGATGGTGGTAATTAGAGGAGTCCACCAATGGGGAAAACCAGTGAGAAAGACAAACACAATCACAAAGGGACGAGGAGGAGGAGATACCTGAAGTTCACCGATTGGCTGGAGCAAGAAAAGAAAAGAAAATAGAAGAAAAAGAAAAAGCGACGACTTCTTCCAGAACGCCTGCGGAGCAAATGATGCCGACTATTATCTCAGTTCTTCAACTCCTACGTTAACTACCGCGTTACGACGACAGCTCCGGGTGTAACTTATAACGCGGCCTCTCCTCCACCGTAAGACGACGCGACTCCTCCGAGACGGTTTCGCCCGAGGAAAAGACATTTCAGAAAAATAAAGGAGGCGGTCTGAAGTAAATTACCGCATCGTGGCGGTTAACTCATCACTGAAGGCTTAACAAGGCGTAAATGCTTCACTTAATGGGCTTAACTGCGTGCGACTCCACGCTCAACAGTCATCGGTTTTCATCATGTGGAAATGGTTGGGCATTAAAAATAAAAAAGCCATTTATATTTATTACATTTAAAGGTTAGCTATGTGACGACAATCATTAGTTTACCCGCCGTCCTCAGGGAGTCTCTCCAGCGTTTTGTTTTTTAATTATAAAGAATTAAAATGGACTCCAGGCGATGTATAGGCGAAAGCGACTTTTTGCACTTGCATTCTCTCTAATGGCCAGCAGGGGGCGACACCTTCCATTGTCATCATTGTAAACGGGAGTTTTTGGTCTTAATCTTTATAGTTTCAAGTCGTCTTCAATACAGCGTGATGTTTGTTGAGTAGATGATGGTCCATTTAGAGTAGAATAGACAATAAAGCAGGTGTATGCTTTAGGGGGCGGGGCTACAAGGTGATTGACAGGTGGCCGCCACAGTGTCTGCGATTCTTCCGTCTCTTCCTCCTATAAAACTTCAACCCTTTCTGTGTGCTGTCAGTTCAATAAGTCATAAAGTAGATCTGATGGTCACCTTAAAAATGTCTTATTCTGTTGTACTTAGCTCCGCCCTCCTCCAGGCCACGCCCACTTCTCGGTTTACACGCTGGACCGCCGCTAACGCTGCAGGTTTTATTTATCGTTTTGTTTAGAAATGGAAACACGAGTCGCCTCGCCTCCAGCGGCGGCGTCTCCGTGTTTTAGTAAACTCAAGAATATTACGGCCCGGAGCGTTTAGAGCGACGGACCGTTGTTCATATCACAACGACCGCTCGGAGGAACAGAACACCATCGGAGAGACACGCTGGGGAAATATGCTTTAAGAAGAAGAAGAAGAAGAAGAAGAAGAAGAAGAAGAAGAAGAAGAAGAAGAAGAAGAAGAAGAAGATTTAATCTTTTAAATTTCTTTTCACGTCTCGTCTCCACCGTCCTCTCCCAGTTGAGACTCCTCGTCTCTCCTGCGTATCGTTTGCTGCGTCGTCGCCGTGGAGACCACGTGTTTGACCTCGGACGCCGTGGCATGTAAACGTGTGGGCGGAGTCGTTTCTGAGAGGCGGGTGGAGGAGCGACACCTACAGTGAGCGGAACCCCAGAGGTCAAAGGTCACCACACCTCATCACACGGTGCGCAAGGAGGGAGGAGAACATTCATTAGCTTCTTCCTGAATGGAGACTGAAGGGCGACCTGCTGACCTCTGACCTCTGACCCTCAGATCCCAACACCTTCACTGAAGCACCTTTGTAATATAGATTCCTTCCCTTCCTTCTTTCCTTCCATCCTTTCCCTCCATTCCTTCCTTACTTCTTTCTATCCTTCCCCTTCCTTCCTTCCAGCCATCCTTCTTCTGTCCATGATTCCCTTCCTTCTTTCCTTAAATGCTTCCATCCTTTCCCTTTATTCCTTCCTTCCTTCTATCATTCCCCTTCCTTCCTTTCCCATCCTTTCTTCGTTCCATCCTTCCTTCCTTCCTTCCATCCATCCATCCTTCTTCCATACATTCTTCCCTTTCCTTCCTTCCATCCTTTATACCTTCCGTTTCCTTCATTCCATCCTTTATCTTCTTTCTTTCCTTCCATCCTTCATTTCCCATCGTTCCATCCTTCCCTCCTTCCATCCTTTCTTCCTCTTCCTTCCATCCTTTCTTCCTATTCCTTCCTTCTATGCCTTCCTTCCTTCTTTCTTTCTTTCCTTCCATCCTTCCTTTCTTCCTTCCTTCTGGAGTGATCAGTTGGGTCCAGTTGAACTTATTTCAAGTCGACTCAACACTGTGAAATGAGTTGAATGAACTAAAACCTCAAATCATTTTTTATAGTGTAGACAGCGACTCACATCGGGTCTCAGAGCGGCGCCGAGTCGACCCCGTGACCCTCCTCGCCGTGGACGGCGTGCAACGCGCCGCGTCGCCCGAGGCGGCGGCGCACAAATCGAATAAATTGCAGCCGAAGTGAAGCGAGCCGCCAGCTGCTTCGGGGGGAGGATCTCGAGGCCCCCCCCTCCCCCCCGTGGGGACAATTAGTCCCCAAAAAACATTCAGCGGCGACCTCCGGGAGGGAGACGCATCTTTTAGGCCTCGGGCAAACTCTCAGAACCGGCCCACCGCCGCGGAGCCGCTCCGGCTCACGGAGACCTGAGGGGGGAAAATAAATCTAATTACGCAACAATTTCAACCATGTTGGGATTATATTTGGATTTTAAACCGTCTGGATGAGGCAGTAAATCCTGTGTTTTAATCAAATCCTTCAATGTGTATAAAACAACGACATATTTCAAATTGATTGTCGCCGGAGTCGTAATCCTGGGGCGCGTGAGGACCCGGTCCTGACCCGGTCCGGTCCTGACCCGGGTCCGGATCAGGGCCTCGGAGTACTAAAGGCCTCGTTCTGGGTTTTGAGAACCAGGATAGTGTTGTGTGTAAACACAATATCCATGTGTTTAGACATCCTGTGACGGGGAAATTACGTGAAAAAATAACAACGATAAATATAAAATAAAGGCTCTGGCTTCCAGGTGGATTACATTTAACCAACGTGCAACAACTTGATAGGAATTCCCTTTATTTGATATTATCTGAATCTGAGACATGAAATAATATGTGTATATGAAGTGTCATGTCTTCACTGTACTATCTATAAATATCTCACTTCTTATTACAGCTTCCTGTGTGGATATTTTGTTTTTATTTGTCAAATGCAGCAGCAGGTACAAACCCACTGTGAGTATATCTTACATATAGGAATATCTATATCCATGCATGTATTGATTTGATCATTGAGACATTAAAATGTAAATAAATGCGATTAATATTTCTAGTGGAAGCCAAAACTCCTTATTCCTAAACGGTAACTCATCTGAGGACACGTCACTTCCGGTCGCAGCCCCGCTGTGTGACTCCATCACCTGTGAGTTGGTTCAGCAGGATGTGGACAGGTGGGTTCTGCTGCCCCCTGGTGGCCACCGACACACACCTGGTGCTCAGCATTCTGGGGTTTGCTAAAGGGTTAGGACACGTGTCATCTTTAGGCTTTTACCATAAACATACAGAAATTAAATAACAACAGCAATAAATAAATAAAAAACAAAGTGATCCAAAACATTAATTGAAAAGGTTTATTCAAAAATTGTAGTTAGACGGTAGGACGATTGAATTCAGAAAACATTTCAATAAGCCACAACTTCAGTTACAAAGCGCTCCATCTGTACAGTGAGCCAGGATTCAATGACTGCTCCATCAAAAGTGCAACATGACACATACATATATATATATATATATATATATATATATATATATATATATATATATATATATATATATATATATAGTGTGTATATATATATATATATACACACACTATTAATATATATATATATATATATTAACAACAATACATATACATATATATTAAAACAATATATATATATATATTAATGTATATATATATAAAATAATATATATACACTATTTTATATATTTATATGTATTGTTGTTAATATATATATTATATAAAAACAATAGATATAAATAAACAATAACATATATACATATAGTACATGTACACACAATAAATATATATTGTTTTAATATATATACATATATTAACATATATATACATATTAAAACAATTATATATATATATATATATATATATATATATATACACACTTTTTTAAATACTGTACATACAAAAAGGGGAAACAGATGTTGACCTTAATTCAAATAAATGTTGCATCATCACAATATGCAGATGAGTTATTGATTTGCAGGCCATGTGTGTTTCTATTTGAGGTTGTCTGTTATGACTCGATCCGTTGAACACAGTATTGATCCGTGTCTCCGGCTCCGGGACTCGGGGTCAGACCTGCTCTGATGTTTTTGTCGTCCGTGTAAAGTAGTAGAGTTGTCGTTTCGCTATGGCTTGGATTCAACAGTGATCACTTATCTCACCAATCATCGTCACGCGTGGACGACTCAGCCAATCAGAGACAAGAAAAGGACAAAATGCTACAGAAGCCGACGCCCTCCTTCGTTTCGGACCCTTCAAACTCTGAGACGATTGCAAAAACAATCACAAGAACCAATTTTAAATGTAAAAAAAATAAAGTAAAAAGACAAAGGTATGAGACGAGACCAACTTCTTTCCAGTGGAAGAACATAACGAGAATATCAAACGTCGTAAATCTCTCCAGTGAGCTCTGAGGAGTCGATACCCGTCTCCTCATTGTGTCCGTGATGGTCTCCATCCCTCGTGATATGGAACATGGCACACGTCTCAGTGTGTGTGTCATTACACATATATAACACACACACACACACATACAGGAGGAGCAGACACACAACAGGAGCTCCATTGTTCACTATGGAGAACTTGTTGTTTTTATCCGCTGCTGAACACACAGAAACCTGCTGCCTCCTCCCTTTGATGTTTGGTAGTCGCTACAGTGGCCAGACATTTATACACATGAAGTAATGAAGGAAAGAAAAGTAAACAAACTGTATGTTCTATTTTCATAATTTTGGAGTAACCAATGAATGGGGTCTGAGGGAGGCTGGCTGACCAGGTGATCAGGTGATCATGTGACCATGTGATCCTTTGATCATGTGACCAGGTGATCATGTGACCATGTGATCCTTTGATCATGTGACCATGTGATCCTTTGATCATGTGACCAGGTGACCATGTGATCCTTTGATCCTTTGATCATGTGACCATGTGATCCTTTGATCATGTGATCATGTGACCAGGTGAACATGTGATCACGTGACCATATGACCATGTGATCATGTGACCATGTGATCATGTGACCAGGTGACAAGATGGCTTTTTGGACTTCCTCCATCAATATGGCAGCAGCAGAATATTCGAGTCAAACCGTCTCCACGGTAACGCTTGATGACGTAACTCCTCCCCCCGGGTCACAAAAACACTCTAAACTCATTAAGAGAAACATCAATGTCCAGGAAAACATTCGTAAACTAGCTCTGTGTCAGTGTCACGTAAGACTGTGTGAAGTTTCCTGATCAGGAGATTTAATGAACAAGTGAAGAAGGAGCGCGTGATGAAGAAGAAGAAGAAGAAGAAGAAGAAGAAGAAGAAGAAGAAGAAGAAGAAGAAGAAGAAGAAGAACGATGGCGTGGAACAGAAAACCAGAAGAACGATAATCCGGTCGATTCAGACACAATTTAAACAAAACATATTTACACCACCGGGTCGTCCCCGCCCAGAGGAAGAGGAGAAACCAGAGACTCGTAGCTCTGAAACAAGTCAGCAGCAATAAAACAACAACAACAACAACAACAACAACAAACCGCGCAGCACAACACACACTTCACGGGGCTTCAGTGAGGAGCTCATGAAGGAAACCAAGGAACCAAGGCGACCTTTTTCTTTTTTTAGTCTCGATTCGTCGTCATAGCAACGCGTCAAGCGAGCCCGGCGCTCCGCTCCGCGCTCAACGCCGATCCCTCAGAACCTCAACGACGAGGAGAACGCCCACATTCACCAGGAGGTCGGTCCGGACGCCGCTCCGCTCAGACGACACACCTCTGTGGACTTTGAGGTCATGTGACCAGGTTGTTGTTGTTGTCTTTTCATCTCACGTGGTCGTGACAAAAGAGTCTGACTGGGAAATAAGATTCATCACGAAAGGCTAAATGGAACTGAGAGAGAGAGAGAGAGAGAGAGAGATGCAGCACCTAAACAGGCTGTAAGAGAGAGAGAGGGAGAGGGAGAGAGAGAAATGCAGCCTCTAAACAGGTTGAGAGAGAGAGAGAGAGAGATGCAGCCTCTAAACAGGCAGTAAGAGAGGGGGAGAGAGAGAGAGAGAGATGCAGCCTCTAAACAGGCTGTAAGAGAGCGAGAGAGAGAGAGGGGGCGAGAGAGAGAGAGGGAGAGAGAGAGATGCAGGCTGTAATGTTCTAACTGGGCGTGCTTGTTGTTCCCCCGTCTCTCTCTCTCTCTCTCTCTCTCTCTCTCTCTCTCCATCATGAACAACAGACTGACGGCCCGACGCTCGTCCCCCCCGTCGTCTCGTCACATGACTCACGACCAATCGGACGGCCCGCCAGCGTGTTACCGTGGCGACCTCCAGGAGGACGACCGCAGCCGGCCGAACTCGCTGATCGTGCAGAAAACAAGGAGTCTGGGAAATATGCAGCTCAAAGCCTGGAAGCTGGACCAATCAGAGAGCAGCGTCACATACCCAAACAACAACAACAACAACAACAACACAGGCTCAGATGCATCATTGATAGAGGTGTCCGTGTGTAACCGCACTTCATTCAAAGACATGAGAGTTGCGCAATGCGCTGCCTTTCCCTTTGAGCAAGGCACTGGCCTCAGAAGTGAAACTGGTCTCAGGAACATCTCAAAAAGAGGGATTAGAACTACAACTTCATGAATTAATTAATTAATTAACTTCTTCAAAAGTCATTCTGAAAGGCCAAAGAAAAGCCTTTAAACCAACAGCGGGAGACTCCGCCCCCACGGCCATCACACCCGACCACGTGGGGATGAAATCACACACACACACACACACACACACACACACACACACACACACACACACACACACAAAGGCCTCTGGACATGTTCTTCTTCCCCGTCTCCAGCGAGTCAAAAGCTTTATACATAGAGACCAGCTCTATCTCACAAACCTTTTCCTTAGGAAAAACTCCCCCCCCCCCCTCGCCTATGGAAACATGTCAAAGTACAAGTGGACCGGGTCTCCTGGCTCCTCCCCCTTCGGGTCATGGCGTGGGCGCGGCGGGCCACACGGGCAGCGCGTGGGCCTCTGTGTTGAACACGTACTTGTCGAGGTCGAGCAGCGGCGCGTCGTCGGAGAACAGCAGGTACAGGTACTTCAGCGTCTCGCCCAGGAAGAAGCTCTCCATCTTGTCGCGCGGCCCCGGGTTCACGGGGTCGCGGACGTTGTTGATGGAGGTGTAGCCGCCGCCGGGGACCTGTGTGGGGGGGGTTAGGGTCACGGCGGTTCGAGTTGAGTCGCTCATGCTGTGGAACGCTCCGGAGCTTTAGTACTTTGGTGTAGTTGTTGAAGCTGGTCAGGATCTCCCAGCCCCAGTCCCGGTACTTGGGGTCCTTGGTGAACCGGTACATGTAGAACAGACTCTCCACCGTCTCGGGCCGCAGCAGGTTGTGTCTGTCCGCCAGCTGGAGGACAAACAACAACAACAACAACAACAACAACATCAAGAGTCAGCTTTACGGTACATTTTCCATTTGTGGAACATGCAGAAGATCGAAAGTAACGGAAAACACGGACCAGGAGATGTAAATAAATAAATAAAATGAACATGGACTTTGCCTGATTAAAAACACAGGTACCGACGCTGACTTGATTTGATGATGTAACTTTAAACTTTAAATATGTACTTTTACAGGTGATGTGTGAATGTGTTATGTGCATTGTGTTTTCTAATTATTTTGTATTTATTATTTATTTATATTTTGTCTGTTTTTTGTGGTTCTTTACCCTTTTATTTCTCTTTTCACTTCATATTGTATCCTTAATGTCCTGTCTTGTTCATTTGTAAAAATCTAAATAAATATATTTACCTATTACCTAGGTAATGTTTTGATCGCCGTGTATTTGTATGTGTGTGCGTGTTATTCGCATAAGTCAAAAAGTATTAAACCGAATCGCATGAGATTTGGTGGCATGATTGGTTATTATCCGGGGACCATTTGATTAGATTTTAGGATCGATCGGGTCAAAGGTCAAGGTCATGAAAGGTCAAAATCTTCTTTTTACCATAGCACGGTCATTTTTTATCTAATTGGCAACTAATGCAACATGTTCATAATTCAAAGCCCAATCTTGTGATATGTGAAGGTCTGCGCTCTACCGAGTGCCCCTTCTAGTTTTAAATAAAATGACGTGGGGACGAGGACTGGCCTTGACGTAGACGTCCTGGCCGTCGCCGGCCTGCAGGTTGAAGTGGACGATCTCGGGGCTCAGGCCCGTCTCCATCTGACGGTACATCTGGTGACACGTCTCCATCAGCTGCACCGCCAGCTCCATGTGGGCCACGGGGAGGCCGTGGTGGGCCCCCAGGGCCAGGGTACCCGGCAGGAAGCACACCAGGTGGTCCTGGGAGGAGGGGGGGGGGGAGAGAGAGAGAGGGAGGGAGAGGAAGACAGAGGGGGAGGGAGAGAGGGAGGGAGAGAGAGAGGAGAGAGGGAGACAGGAGAGAGAGAGGGAGCGAGATGGAGAGAGGAGAGAAAGGGAGGAAGGGAGATAGATGGAGAGAGGAGAGAGAGGGAGGAAGGGAGATAGATGGAGAGAGGAGAGAGGGAGGAAGAGAGGGAGAGAGAACGAGAAAGAACAAGAGAGAGGGAGAGAGGAAGGAGGGAGAGAGAAAGAGGGAGAGAGAGGGAGGAAGGGAGAGAGGAGAGAGAGGGAGGGAAAGAGAGGCAGAGAGAGGGGGAGGGCGAGAGAGAGAGAACGAGAGAGAGGAAGGGAGATTGAGGTTGGGAAAGAGAGGCAGAGAGAGGGGGGACAGGGAAGGAGAGAGAGGGAGAGAGACATAGGGAGAGAGAGGGAGGGAGAGAGGTAAAGAGAGGGGGAGGGAGAGAGAGAGAGAACGAGAGAGAGGGCGGGAGAGAGGGGGAGAGAGTGAGAGAGAGAGAGAGAGTGAGAGAGGGATGCACACAGGTTTGTATATCACTATGTATCGTGAGCACAAAGGATGTTTGGTCGAACAAGGCGGCCATTGTTCATCACGTGGTCTTTAAAAAACACATTTATTTAAACACAGAAGTCCTGGCTCAATAAAATACAACAGCACAAAAGTATGGAGGTAGATTTGCGTAATAAAGACAAAAAGGAGCAGCTACCATCTTGGGGTTGAAGCGGCTGTGGGACAACTCGCCCACGAAGGTCAGCTGGCTGGAGCCCGTCTGCCTCACCAGGTGCTTCTTCACTCCCTCCACAGCCTGCAGGTAGTCCTCCAGCAGGCTGCCACACAGGGGAACACACGGGTCAGGATGACATCATCATGACATCATCATGACATCACTCAGGATGACATCACTCAGGATGACATCATTATGACATCAGGCAGGATAACATCATTATGACATCACTCAGGATGACATCATCATGACATCACTCAGGATGACATCAGTCATTATGTTATTAGTCAGTCTCTATTCATTAACTAATTTCCCCAATTCTAAAAACAAGACTTTTTTTCTGGTGTTTACTAAATCACAATATGGCTAAATAAATATACACATATTCTACTTAAAGTGGGTTCATCCACATGTTGACCTATAGATTTCCAGAATTTTAAACCAAATTTCCATGACCAAAGTCTCAGTGTATACACGAATATACACACCTTGAATGACAATAGTTTGATTCAAAAGAATAAATATATATATAAATGTTTATTCTTTTTAATCAAACTGCGTAAATCAACATACGAATAGGAAAAAATGTCCAAAACTTGTGGGATTTAAATGTTTTTTAAGGACATTTCCAGGCCTGGAAATAAATCACTTCCCATGACCCTCTGAAGCCTCCTCAGTACATTGCGTCCACCTTAAGATGCTGTTGTTTCTCTCTCACAGTCTACAGAACTACACAGCGGCTCACTCGTGCTCCGTCTTGCCGCCCTGCAGCCACTGCTTCAGCAGGTACTCGTAGTAGCTGTCGGCCCGCGCCCCCAGGGTGAAGACCCCCTTGTGGGTGAACTGGCCGCTGTTGGTGTTGATGAACATCGGCACCAGGCCGTCCTGTTTGCCCGGCAGCTTGTGGACCTGCCTCATGACCTCGTTCACAACCTCCTGGGGGGGGAGGGAGGGGGGAGGGGGAGAGAAAGACACAGAAAGAGAGAGAGAGAGAGAGAGAGAGAGAGAGGGGGAAAGACACAGAAAGAGAGAGAGAGGGGGGAGAGAGAAAGAAAGACAGAGACAGAGAAACAGAGAGAGACACAGAAAGAGAGAGGGGGAGGGGGAGAGAGAGAGAGAGAGAGAGGGGGAAAGACACAGAAAGAGAGAGAGAGGGGGGGAGAGAGAAAGAAAGAGAGACAGAGAAACAGAGAGAGACACAGAAAGAGAGAGAGGGGGGGGGGAGGGAGAGAAAGAGAGGAGGGGAGAGGGGAGAGAGAGAGAGAGACAGAGAAACAGAGAGAGACACAGAAAGAGAGGGAGGGGGAGGGGGAGAGAGAGAAAGAAAGAGACAGAGAGAGGGAAGACACAGAAAGAGAGAGAGAGACAGAGAAACAGAGAGAGACACAGAAAGAGAGAGAGAGGGGGGAGAGAGAGAAAGAGAGAGAGAGAGAGAGGGAGGGGGAAAGACACAGAAAGAGAGAGAGGGGGGAGAGAGGGGGAGACAGAGACAGAGAAACAGAGAGAGAGACAGAAGAGAGAGAGGGGAGGGAGGGAGAGAAAGAGAGAGAGGAGGGGAGAGGAGAGAGAGAAAGAGACAGAGAAACAGAGAGAGACACAGAAAGAGAGGGAGGGGGGGGGGAGGGGGGAGAGAAAGACAGAAAGAGAGAGAGAGAGAGAGAGAGGGGGAAAGACACAGAAAGAGAGAGAGGGGGGGAGAGAGAGAGAAAGAGAGACAGAGAAACAGAGACAGAGACACAGAAAGAGAGAGAGGGGAGGGGGAGGGAGAGAAAGAGTGAGAGACACAGAAAGAGAGAGAGAGTGACAGAGAGACAGAGACACCGAGAGAGAGAGAGAGAGAGAGAGAGCATTAGATTATTACCCAGAAGCCTCACTTCACATATTGAAAAATACTCCAATTTACCATCGGGAAATTATTATACATTTCACACTTAGAGGAAATCAGGCTCATCAAAAGCTGCTGGTTGAGGTTAGGATGGAAATTACTCAAAAGTGGGCGGAGCTTAAAAGCTTCAGGGAAAACCTCCGCTCCACAAACTGTCAACCTGATGGACTTAGAGCCAATCAGAGCTCACGCTCATCTAACTGCGTTGGACCCGTGTGGCGCTGACCTGGTACTGCGGGTCCTGCGTGAGGCGGCTCAGCTCCCTGAATTCCAGCTGGATGCTGGTGACCTCGGCCAGCGTGCTGTCCGACGTCCACCGGGGGGGGTGGGCGGTTCCCTTTCCGATGTTGACGTCTGAAAACGGGATCTTTGAGGGGGTCTTGAAGGCCGGCATCAACCGAGAGCCCAGATCTTTCTTCAGGTGGAGAGGAAACGCAGAAAGTCATTTCCTCTTAGTTCTGATTATAAGAGTTAGTTATCGGCTTGATATTTTTTAAATGCCAGAAATATGACCACATCATTACATCTGAGTCACCCGTTCACTTGGAGACTCTGAATCTCGATTATATCGTTCACTTTAAAGCTACACGAAAGGGCAAAAAATGCCCCAATAATTATGATCATTTTAAAGCGTTTTGTTTTTATTCTTTGTTGTGTGTATTGCCTGTACTAGCTAGGTACACACACAAAAAAATCAATAATTATTAAAAAAAACAAAGAAATAAGTTAGAATTGTTAATAAATGTTTAAAAAAAGTTAATAATAATAAATAACTACAAAGAAATAATATAATTGAATATGATTTTCTGATTTACGTTTGTTTTTTGTTAAAAAAAAAAATCGAAGAAAACATTTTGAATCTGTAGACTCCTGCCTAATAGTCTAATCATTGCCTAATAGCCTAATTATTTCGTAAAAGTCTTATTATTGCCTAATAGTCTAATTATTTCCTAAAAGTCTTATCACTGCCTAATAGTCTAATTATTGCCTAATAGTCTAATTATTGCCATTTTTAAGACAATTGCTCAAATACAGTAAGACTAAAATAAGTATATTTTGTATTTTAGAACAAAAGGTTACATGTTATTTAACAAGTTTCAAAAAGTGCCCCATTTCTTTTTGAATGCCCCTGGATGAAGTCAGTGGGGCAAACATTATCCCCCATTAGTTGAAGAACTCAAACCCGGACTCACGGCTTTGTCCAGGAACAGCCGGTCCCCCGTCAGGTGGAAGGTGCTCAGCAGGCCGCCCAGGACCCGGATGGTGGTCTCGAACAGGTTCACGTCCACGTTCCTGTCGAACGAGAGATCCTTCTCCACCCAGGCCCTCGCCTCGGAGAACTCTACGCCGAGAGAGACGGAGGACGAGGGAGGGAAAGAGACGGGGGGAACGAATAATTAGGCCTGAGGAGAGTTTAACACGGAAGAAACGGAAGAGACGCCAGCCAACCGAGATTCTTTAAAGAATCTTCTTTAAAGAATCTTCGAATTCTTTCAATTTGAAATCTTGGAATTCTTTAAAGAACCTTCTTTAAAGAATCTTTAAAGAAGGTTCTTTAAAGATTCTCAGACTCAGACATTAAAAAGAGATAATGCAGCTTCAGGGTTCAGACATATATTGACCAATGGGGGTCAATATATGTCTGAACCCAAATTTCCATGACCCACCCATTTGTGAAATCGGTGTATACCGTCGTATTTAAACCAACAGTGAGAATTCCAAGGCATAAAGTACGAAACCTTAAATGACAACAAATGAATGTGAGGAAATAGTTTAGATTAAAAGAATAAACATGTATGTCTTTTTAGTTTAGGTGCGTTAAAAAAACAAAAAAGTCTGCGAGCATGAAAGAGAATAGGCTCGTTTACATTTTAAACGTCATTCTTTAAAAAGCATATTAATTATTTAAAACGTGTAAATGCACAATATGATTATAACTCATTTACATGAATTTTCCAAATTTTTCCAAACTTTTTCAAATCCATGCATTTTCCAGGTTTTCCATGAGCGTACGGACCCTGATTGTTCTTTCTTTTGTCAAAACCTGGAGCCCACATGACCCACAATGCACCTGTTAGTGTTTTGGCTCATGTGACCTCAAGCAGAGATAAAGAGCGGGCTTCATTATGACCTTTACCCCCCAAAGGCTTCAAACAAACTCCCATCAGTCGTGTATTCTGGTATTTTAAGCATATTAAATGCCACGGAGCACCAAGAGAGAACGAATACCTTCTTTTAGGCCCAAAATCCACATTGTGTCCAAAGAGTCAACGATGGTCAAACCCAGTCCGAACCATTCCCCGAAGGACCTGGAGACGGGCTTGAGCTCGTCGTGGCCCCAGGCGTAGGCCTTGTAGCCTTTCCAGGCGTGCCTGAAGGCGTCGCACACGGCCTGCAGGCGGTCCACGGTTACACCCGAAACTACAAAAAGACAAAAGAGGAATGAATGAGGAATGAACGCGCGCTCCCTAAAGGTCCGGTTCCTCTCGGACGCGTCTGGTTTTCAGATGTTTCTCGTCTCCCAGTAGAAGGAATGTTCTGATGCTTTGAGCACAGCAGGGGGCAGAAATATTTTGTTAAACTGTAAGATAAAAAGGGGAAACAACAGAAGAGCTGCGTTTGAACAGCGTGTGGGGCCAAATAATTAGCTAGAGGGAACAACTTTTGTCAGTGGGACTCAAATAATAAGAAAAGTTGTTCTCATTTTCAGAAAGTGGAAAGAGAGAGACAGTGATACGAGGATGGAGACCAAACAATATTACAATACAGTCGTATGGTTTCTCTTTTCTTTTTTACATCATCACAAAGTGGAAACATTTCTTTTGGACTAAAATTAACATTTTAGAGACTTTTAAATTCATCGATTTTGGGGATTCTTCAACAAACTGATGGATAATCATTAGTAGAAGACTATACACTTTCACTTCTCATGTTCCCTTTCGTTAAAAATCTTTAACGCCCAACATTTGAGCTGCGTACACACCTTCCGGCGACACCGCGTCGGCCGGGGGGGCCGCTGCTTCGTTCCCATTGGCCGAGGGCGGCGGCTCTGTTGCCGGGTCGGCTTCGATCAACGCTCCCCTCCAGCTGCGAGACCAAAAGTAAAAAAATTAAAAAGCTGTATTAGAAACTGCTTCTCTGATTTATATTGTAACGCGCCATGTCGTCACGCTGTACCAAGGGAGAAAGTCACACTTGTAAATGTAGCCGAATGAAGCAATGCACCCCTCGGTGTGATGTAGTTGGAGGTGAGGGAAGCTATTCTCTTCTCAGCCTCTGGGTAACTGGAGAGGGGGGGAGGGGGTCTGCACTCCATTGCGATCCCCAATATGAGTGCAGAGGATGTTCAGAACA
This sequence comes from Liparis tanakae, assembly GCA_036178185.1. Lineage (NCBI taxonomy): Eukaryota > Metazoa > Chordata > Actinopteri > Perciformes > Liparidae > Liparis > Liparis tanakae. The sequence goes on along the minus strand of CM070090.1, from coordinate 2,039,546 downwards.
AGGAGACACGTCTCAATCTGCTTTTCCCAGTCAATAGAACGTCAACGGGGGAACTTGTTGCTTCAACTGACAACATTGAGTCAACATCCAGGGTTCACACATGTTGACTGATGGATTTCCAGGACTTTAAACCAAATTTCCATGAGCAAACATTTTGTGAGATCTCGGTGTGTACAGAGTGGATTATCCCTGAGCTACTGTTGCTATGGACACCAAACGTTTGAGGTAAAGTGGAGTATGAGAGCGGATGCCGGCTTTTGTTTTGAGTGTCTTTCTTTTTAAAAAACAGATTCATTATTTTTAACTCAGCGTAAATGAACATGTGAATATAACATATTTTCCAGGACTTTTCCAAAAAAATTGTGATTTCATTTTTTTCCCCAGGATTTTTCCAGCCATGGAAATAACCATAAAAGAAATTCCAGGACTTTTACAGGATTTCGTAAAGGCTGTCAAAAAAAAAAAACACAAAAAAAAAGAACTATTACCTGACGACCTTCTTTTCTTTGTCCTCCTCTTCTTCTCGAACCACCTGTTGCCCTCTCTTCTCCCCGCCGGCTGCGTCTGAAACGTTTCCATCTTTCTGCAGGCTCGGCGGACCTCTCTTGTTCGGGAAAGTCTTAATCTGCGGACAAATAAAATAAGAATAGAGTCTAAATATGTAGTGCAAATAGAGAAAAACAGGGAACTTTTACATAGAATGTTCCAGACCTATAGGACCAGCAATAAGGATATTAAGTACATATTTAAGTGTTAAGAGAATAGAGCAAAGTGTGTAACAAGTACAGCTGTTTTTAATGATTTTAATGACACATTAGGTGTGTAATTAACATTAAGCAACAATTGTGGGGCGACTTCAGCATGAATACTTCATCGATGATGTTGACTGGTGTAATAAATAAATAAATACAAACACCTTAGTGGGAGGTTTGGGGAAAATGGGGACGTTTGGTCCTCGGGGCTCCACCTCAGCACCCGCACCCACATCTGGCTCCACCACAGCACCTGCATCTGGAACCACAGCTGGCAGCACGGGAGGCCCCGCCGCGGGAGGCGGAGCTCTACCTGCAGCTTGGTCCAATATGGACTGGACGTCCAGAGGGAGGTCCTTCAGGTCTCGGTCGTTCATCTCCAGCCAGTCGTCCTTGTCGGACCACCCTGAACACACGGCGGGCAAAAGAGCCGAGTCAGGGGTCACACACATGCTGACCAATGGGTGTCCAGGACTTCAAACCAAACGTACATGACCAAACATTTGGTGAGATCTCGGTGCAGATATGGAAAAGTGAGAAAACGGTGTATTTAAACTAACAATGAGAATTCTAAAGAATAAAGTAAATAACCTTCAATGACTCAAAGGAATGAGAGATAATAGTTTTGATTAAAAGAATGAACATTTATGTATTTTCAGTGAAGGTGCGTTCACTTGCAGTATGTAAGAGTGTATGCCGGCTTTTTTGCTTTTAAAAGCATGAATTATTTAAAACAGTGTGAATGAATATAACACATTTACAGGACTTTTCCAAAACTTTGGAATTTTCTTTCTCTCTCTCCCCCCCCCCCAGGACTTTTCCAGGGCTGGGAATAAACATTAAAAAAATAATTTTCCAGGTTTTCCATGACCGTATGAACCCTGTAAACTAGTATGATATAGCCGGCAGAATACAAGTCATCTAGAAAATACATGACTCAACTTAACTCCACCACCAAAAACTATGTGGTGGTAAAATAAAATAAAGACAAGAAAAGAAAAAAAGAAGAAAGAGTAAAAGCAAGATTTCACAAACACAAATGAGCAAAAAATAAATAAATCTAAATAACAAAGACCAACTATTGGAGCGCGTTGTGTGGCCTTGAAGCAATTCACAGCCAGCTCATTTGAATATAAACGTAAATGTCACACATAAATAAATGAAGAAATACGTGTGGACACATAAATAGAGACATAAATAAATGAAGAAATACAGAAATGTAGAAATAAATTCATTTAATGATGTCCTGTTGAGTTATAACTTATATTTATTAATTTCTATATTTATTTATACATTTATTCTAGTATTTATTTATTTATTTATTTATACTTAAGTCATTGTAAGCCGTTGCTTACCTCTCCACTGCGCCGTGGCGCTGGGGTAGGACAGCAGTCCGAAGACGAGCAGCAGCGCCAGCAGCAGCAGGACGAGGCTCCGCTGCAGCCGAGACAGCTGCTTCCATTTCTGCAGGCGGATGAAAGAATCGCAAAGTAAACACGGAGGCCGACGCCGCGCGTCTTCACCCAGTCAAATCGGCGCGTCTGCAGATAATGAAGAAATCCACACGCTCTAAAAATATATTACAAATCTGTTTGTGGCCCTTTTGAAAATAGCAACGAGGGCGTGGCTCACCCTGTGCACACTCTGCATGTCTCTCCACCTGATACATTGAGCCCGGAGGCAGCTCAGACGTGAAAGATCCGAGGATCCGTCTGGAGCTGCAGAGAGAGGGTCTCTCAGGGGAGGGGGGGGGGGGTACCACGCTCCTACCTGCTCCAATTAACACCGGTGCAACACCATGAAACTATTGAGCCATCGTCAACACGCTTCATCTCCCGGGACGTTTCGCTGTGCTTCACCATGACAGCGTCGACACGCGCTTCAGTCACATGTGAGCGAGCCGTGAGTCCGCGGGCCTCTCCATTCTTATATTTGGACCAGAGGGTGGAGCGAGGGAGGGATTCACAGGGATTCACACCCATGCTGACCCACGGGTCGTCATCGCCTCAAAGCGTACACTGCCTTATCGTCTGTTTTCACTCTCAACACGACCATGACGTCACTAAACGAAGCACTTTACTTTGTTTTCCCCTTGTAGTATTTAGTATTTTAGTATTCAGTAATTTAGTATTAATATTTTGTATTTTAGTAGTAGTATTTTAGTATTGTGTTTTTATTTTTATCTTTATTTTTTATTAATGCTCTAATGTACACCCACTGCTGTGATCCTGAAATGTCCCCACTGTGTACTAATAAATGAATATCTCATCTTATCAGACAGGGTTCTTACACATTGTTGACCAGTGGATTTCCATGACTTTTCCATGACTTTAAACCAAAGTTCCATGACCAAACTGAAATCCTGGTGTACAACATAAAAGATGTAGATAATGGTGCGTATTGATTGAGTACGCCGGGTTATATTTTGAGCGTCTTTCTTTAAAAAACATACATTTTTTTCAAATTTGAAGTGAAAGAAAATTTGATTATAACAAGTTTCCATGACTTTTCCCAAACTTTTATGATTTCAGGTTTTTCCATGACTTTTCCAGGCCTGGAAATGACCATTTTAAAATTCCAGGACTTTTCCAGGTTTTCCCATGACCGTACGAACCCTGTTATAATGTCTACTGAGGAAATAAATCATCTTCTTTTTTTTTCTTATTGCGAGAACCTGCTAGTGAACAACAGAGGTAGTTTTATTATGAGGGTGATTATGAGAACAGCTACAAGAATAAAAGCTAAATAAACCGTGAACAAAGCACCACCCTCTGAGGACGGAGCAGCAGACTAAAGTACGAGGCGTGAAATGAAAAGTGCAACAAAGCAACCAAGAGCAGAATATAATTTAACACCGCCGGTTGCATCATATCAGGCCATTAAGTGGCTATATTTAATTTACAAAAGGGCAACATCAACATAAAACTTCTTGATTTCTAAGGCGCATCCCCATCTGGTTACCTTCGCATTGAAAATGCAGACGGTAATGTTCTGATCGCCGTGTATTTATTTATTTATTCATTTGTGTGCGTGTTACTCGCATAACTCAAAAAGCATTAAACCGAATCGCATGACATTTGGTGGGATGATTGGTTACTATCCGGGGAGCATTTAATTAGATTTTGGGATCGATCGGGTCAAAGGTCAACATCTTCTTTTTACCATAATTCTCTTTTCAATTTCTATCCAATTGGCATGCAACTATTGCCAAAATGTTCATAATTCAATGCTCAATGTTGTGATATGAGAAGGTATGCGCTCCACCGTGTGCCCATTCTAGATATATGATTGCTTAATAGTTTCTAAAGTGACTAAGTATCTCCTACCCTGGACCTACAGTATGAATTCTTCACCCGAGTTGAACACGAGCTCTTTGTTTTGCGTCAGACGCGGGGCTCTGCGGCGCCTCCGCCCCGAGCCCCGATCTGCACACCGCACCGCAGCGCCACTCACCCTCCAGCACGAGCGCCGGCGGTGTTTGCCGTTGTTGTACGCGTGACTGCGGGAGTCACCGAGCGTCAGAGAGATGAAGTCCTTTCTGGAGGGCGGATACATCCTCTGATCCAGGCGGACGCACTCCGCTCATAGACGCTGCTTCAGAGACGGGCATGAAAAGAGTTAGCCTGACCGCGACTGCTTCCCCAATTAATAAAATATGAAACATTAGCTGTGAAAGTAGGAGCCACCCTGGCATCGTGCTGAAAGTAAATAAATAAAACAGAAAAATCAAATGGTGAGTCATCATGGTCGTCCATTGCAACGTTTCCACACATTTAAAGTCACTTTGGTCGGTTTTGAGACGCTGTGAACGGGGTAACTCTGAGGCGTTAGGGTTTTATGGTAGTAGGTCCTAAAGTGGGTTTAAAGGCCATGTAATTCATTATTTTAAAGTGGAATATCCAATTGGATGAGGCCCAGCAAGAGGACCACAGAAAAGGATGGCACGTGTAATGTATAGATCAAAAGGTGGGAATGATTTAATTAAACTTAGGTAACAAATTATGTAGTATATATATTGCCATTCCACAGCTCTTTATTTATATATTTAGTTGGGTCTCCTTAAATGTAGTCTGTGTATATATATATATATATATATATATATATAAATAAAAATAATATGTCTCTCATCCCACTGTGGAGACACTAAGTGATATGAATCAACATCACTTTCAGCACCATTGACAGCACTTGAGACAAACGACTCATAATTGATTGTTAACGGGAAGCAGCTGGGCTGACGACAACAACAACAACAACAACAACAACAACAACAACACGCCCTGCTTAAGGCTTCACCTGGCGAGATGACGTGAGCTCAGACAACAGGTGAAGCGGCTTTAAAGCAATATACTGAATGGAGAATAAGTCAGACTAACTTACAGCCGACAGGATAATTATGTTAAGCACGTTATTTAAGAAGAGAAAGACAGTTGCTGTAATGTTACACGAAAATACACGTTAGCTCACATTAGTTAGTTAAGGCTGGTCAATAACAGCCACGAGCTATTTCAGCCAAGTCAGCTAATGTAACACCTTATTTGGTGAACGTGTAACCTTAGACCCCCCCACCACACACACACAGTGTCATAGACACACAGTGTCACCCACACACACACACACAGACAGAGACACACAGTGTCACCCACACACACACACACAGTGTCATAGACACAGAGTGTCACCCACGCACACAGTGTCACTCAGCCACACGCACGCACACACACACACACACACACACACACACACACGCACGCACGCACGCACGCACACACACACGCACGTCACTGAGTTGACCCCTCACCTTTGTGCCCGGTCGGTTACGTTATTATCCTGTTAGCTGTCGGCTAGCTACAAGAGGCTAGCTTGTTGTTGTGGGTTTTCCCAGCGTTGTTTCCTGAATGCAAAGTGAAACTGTTCGGCGGGGAGGAGAAACCAACACGTAACACAACGGTCCGTCCGACTGTCACGCGCGACAACCGGCTGCCACGCCAGATGTCACGAACAAATGAAAGTGGGGGGAAGCATGGCTAAAGTTAGCGAGCGAAGACAGACGCGGAAGAGGATTTGACAAGTGATGACGCGGCGCGTCGCGTCACGTGATGTAACGTGACGCGACGGCTCAAGCGTTAACCCGTAACAACCCCAATGTTCCGGGGCTACGGTGTAACAGGCGACCGTGTTAACTGGTGACTTTTCAGCCGAACGCGTCCGTTGTTGTCGTAGTTACGACGGCCGTTTAATAAATATGATAGAGAACACGTATACTATAGGTGTCTTCAACAATGCCTGCTTGGTTTATTTTGTAATACAGTATTAAACCCTATGCATAATAATATGTACTATACCAATTAAACGGTATTCACGAGGGCAGCTACGTGTTCTCTTCATTAGCTGTCTGTAACTACGGCAACAACGGACGTATTGGGTTGAAAGTCGCTAGTTAACACGGTCACTTCTTAAACCGTGACACCGGCTGAGATATTTTTGGTATGGCAGGTCATTTTATTTATTCCGAGCTGTTCTTAATTTCAGATTGTGCTTTACATGGCGAGTCCCATTCGAGCCCATGAATATATTAATATATTTTTATAATATTTAAACATTGTTTATATTTTACCAAGAAAAATAAGACCCATAATCCTTTTCTGAACCTTTCCGATGAACTAGTTACAGATGAGTTTGATACAACCAATGTAAATCAATACATGAACATACCAAATTAATTATTAATTTACCTATGATCAATAATTATGGAAGAATGGTGGTTTTTATTCCCAACCTCTGCATAGCAGAAATATTATTCTCATGGTTCCCTGACTGCATCTTATTTACTTTGGTGCTCCTTTTAAATATTTTCATCTATGACCAACAGCAGGTCGATATTTGTACTTATTCTATTTATCATACAGCTATTTGGATTGATTGCTGCTGTGACATTTAAGATTTGATAAAGAAATACTAAATGTGATTATTTATATGATGACAATAAAATGGCAAGGTTTTTACTTATATATCTATATAATGTCCAGTTGTACATATTTATATACAAATAAGGTTTGCTCAGCCTCTAATTCCATGAAATGTAAAATAATTATAACTTAATAAAGAAAGCTCATATGACCAGTTGAACCTGTGCACTCCTGACCTCTTGTGGAGTCCATTTGTCTCAAATTATATTAAATTAAAGTGCAGTTTGGTGGAACATGGATGAAGCACATCGTACTCATCATTATATTTACATTTACAACCTTTGGAATGGAATATTGCCTCGAGACCCTACCAATGTCCTACTTTTTTCCCCGCTCATTTTATTAATCCTTCAACAAATGATATCACAAATAAGTTACGCATATTAAATACTCATGCTGTTGGATGTCAATATTTAGTCTTAGAATAAAACTCCTGTTGGTGTTTGTCCAATATATTGAGATGTTTGGGCATTCATCGGGCCATAATTTAATTAAAAAACTTTAATTTATGACCAAAATCATTGCAAAAATAATTCTGATTAAAAACAGTCGATATTTGGTTATGTATTTTTATTTTTTTATTCAGCTGACAATTCTTTGAATGAGCTGATCACACAAGACCGATGTCCAGCATGTCATTTTAGATATTTCAACAACAACAAATTATACTTTGTACAAAAAACAAGAAAAAGATAACAATGATCAGTCTCAGCCAGCCAAGGCTATCATATGGAATGATGATATGACGAATCTAAATACAAATAAAGAAAAAAACATGTACTATTACACACCGGGCCAGAATTGCTAATCCTAAAAGAAGATGCTTCAATGTTAATCCAATTAGTCTGATAAGAGATTAAGAATAAGATTAAAAGGTGAAACTTGCAGGCCACAGCTGAGAATTTAGTATAATCATGCATCCCTGAGATCCAGTGAACCTCTTATTACGTACTGCTGACCAACCCTGGGACACACACACACACACACACAAACACACACACACACACACACACACACACACACACACACACACACACACAGAGGATTCTGCTGAGCTGCTACAAGGCGAGCTGCTTTTCTCTCGACTCAAGCACTTCTCGGATTGAACGAAGCAGAAATTCGGGCCGACAGCCATAACTCAATGCTAAGTGGATGGTAATCGGCACTCCCCCCCCCCCCCCCCCCCCCGCCCCCATGGGGGCCATTGAAGCTCTGCAGGGCCACACAGGGTGCTACTCATGCACTTACTCTACCGCCACCCCTCTGCAGTGAACACAGTTAACGGTATTGGAGGATGTAGACGTCGACTCTGGCTGCTCAGCTCCGGTATCTGGTTCACATTTACATTGTTAGGAATGAATAAATGATGTAAAACCTGTGAGGCAGCTGTGCAGAGCAGAATGAAATCTAATTAAAATGCGGAAAACTTTGTACAGCGTCAGCACGACACGCGTAAACCACGCCGCAACGTTTACATCAGAGACCTGCAGGGGGATGGGGGTGAAGAGTGACTCGATGAAGGTTTAACACTTCATTTTACAGGCAGACATTGTGGTCATGACACTTTTTGTTTTTAAAGGCATCCTTCTCGTCCCATTTTCCACCGATAGTGATTTTATCGCATTCTATGTCCAATAAGATGAACCTCTTTGTAAAATTTCGTTGGATGGATGTTGAAACTCATTGATTTCATCATGTTGGGTGACTTATTGTATCATTATGTATATATATATGTATACACACACACACATTCTTTTTTTATGTTAATTATAGTTGTAACCATGTACTGGCTCTGTGGCACTCTGGGATTCTTGGAGGAAGAGTGCTTTAGAAATAGAATAAATTATTATTATTTATTATTAATGCGATATATAATGTATCCCTAATGACCTCAACGTCCTTTATTTATCGTTTAAAAAAGGATACGGCTGGTGTTCTTGTCAAAGAATCATTAAACCAACAATGAGTTAGTCTCTCATTGAACATCTGTAAATACAGCTCAGGGTGTAAAGCCTTGTTCTTTAAATGGCCACTATACAAATATTAATAGACTCATATTAAACAGAAAGGGGACTTTGGGGACTATTTTAAGTATTTCCCACCAGCAGGGTGGTGTGTGTGTGTGTGTGTGTGTGTGTGTGTGTGTCTATATATTGAGTCTAAAGAGCTGTGTGAGTGTGTGTTCATGGGCATAAACAGTGTGGCTGGCCGTGTGTTTGTACCTCAGAGGGAACACGTGCATCAGGTTGGTAGATTCATTCAGTGTTGCTTTTGGTCTTTTAATATTCATCTTCTTTTAATGCTAAAATACAAAATAAAATAAAAAACAGCAGCTCCAGCGCCCGTGTGTTTATCATTAATGTGTCATACCTGAGACGTAAGAAAAAAAACTAAACAAGTTACATGAACATAAACAATAAAGCGTGTGATATCAAAATGAGGATGTTTGGCGTTGACGGTCCTCTGCTGTGGCGTTTTGGGGGGTATAGAAATGGTATTTTCAAAATAAACCTGATCAGCACCAAAAAGTGACACATCTGAGGTCACATGACCTTACAACCGGCCAATGGGATCACAGTAGCTGCGTCCCTATGCAGAACACATTGTTAAGAGGTCAGATCGGATATATGTGTATATATATATATATATATATATATATATATATATATATATATATATATATATATTATACACATTATACATATATGTATGTATATATATTATATACATTATACATATATATACATATATGTGTATATATATATACATATACACATATATATATATATAAAAATATATATATATATATATACACATAAATATATATATATATATATATAAATATATACATACAGTATATATATACATACATACACATATATATATCTATATATAGATATATATACACAATTACATATACACTGTGAGCAGGCTGTGACTGAAGCCTAAAATACATAACTCACATAAATCAAAACACAGAAGGAAAAAAACATTGGATATAAAAGGATAAAAAAACAAAAAAATACATACATTTTAAATTATTCAATACATGATAAAAACGTCTCTGTAAACAAAATTGACTTCTCCGTGAAATGCAACAAAACAAGCCTCGGGGAGACGCTTTGTGTCCTCTCAAATTCATGAACATCGGAGTCACTCAACTTGAGAGATCAAATCCTCCCCAAAACCAGAGGGACATCTTCAGAAATGGGATGAGATGTGGTCAGTGGTCCTCTGGGTGTCCCATCACGTGAACAGAGTTGCGTGTGTGTGTGTGTGTGTGTGTGTGTGTGTGTGTGTGTGTCCTGACACGGCACAGCTTGTGTAGCACCTCTAGCTGAAACACACGGGGCCGACGTTGAAGCCGAACTGGTGTGTGACGTTGGCTCCGCCCATCAGAGCCACGTCCCTCAGGGGGAGCAGGTCCAGGTCCTCGAACTCAAAGACGGACTCCCGGGGTCCAGAGGGGGTCTCCTCTCCAGGCTGACAGACAAGGACGCACATGCATCATTATATCTATCATTTCAACGTTATAGATATTGATTATCATGCACCCTCTGTTGATGAAGGGAGATGAGTCACTGCACTTTGACTAAACTGTACAAGTTGAATTGTTTTCCATAGGGAATCATCACTTTTTTGATGTGACATTACAAACCTAAATGTGCCGAGTTAAATTAGCAAATAAACTAACATTCAAAAGTTTGGGGCGAACCAGACACTTTTATTTATCAAATAAATTGCAAAATGAATATGAAATCTAGTCAAGACATTGACAAGCTTATAAATAATGATTTTATTTTTATTGGAAATATTAATGTAGTTCTTCTTGTGGCTCAAAGGAAGACCAGTTTTATAGCTTCTCTCAGCAGCATAACTGTTTTCAGCTGCGCTCACATAAAAAGGGTTCTCAAGGGTTTTCCACCCATCCGTTAGTCTTCTAAGGCGATAACACAATGTACCACTAGAACATGGAGATGGGCCTCTACACACCTCTGGAGAGACGTCATTAACACCAGAGAATAGTCATTACACATTAACTATGTAGAGAGAGAGTTTATGATTCATTTAATGTCATCTTCAATTAAAAAAACAGTGCTTTACTTTCAAATCCTCACAAGAGCTTTCCAGGTCCTACAGCAGGTTCAAGGGGGCGTTGAGTTCTTCCATCCAACATTAAAAAAACTACTCTCACACAATAAGAACTACGGAACAGGACTTTTCGTGCGTTTGACGTACCACGCAGTCTTTGAGCGCCCCGAGGTAACTCTGCTTCCTGGAGTCGGTGAGGAACTTGACGTCCCGGTCCGTCTGGCCCAGCCGGTGTCCCGGGTGGCAGGAGAAGGTCATGTTCTGGACGGCGGTGCGGCTGTGCAGCCTCAGGAAACGCATCTGGACCACATTCGCACCCGGGTAGTAAAACTGGTGAGATAGGAACGAGAAGTTAACGCAGTAAACAACGTCAGCAGTTTGAAAAACTGATAAACAGAGAAAATGTATGGAAAAAATAACATTCATCAAACCAGAATGATAAACCACGCCTACTACGAACTATTCATACATTCTATCATATTCATAGAATGTGTTTTTGTAACTCTGGACACATGACCTCTATTATTCTGTCCATCCTGGAGACGGGTCTTACTCTGTTGCTCCTGATCTGATGTGAGGTCAAAGGTCACAGGGTGGGTGTGTGTACAGGTTGTAAAGCTCTGAGGCAAATTTGAAATGTGTGATATTTGGCAATATTAATTAAACTGAATCATTGTAGAACATCTTCTCTTGTGACGCTGTATCTCCCGCCTGTTTTTAATGTCCAAGTGAAGTCTCGTAACCCACCCAATGCCCTCCAGTTACAACCGACTCTAAGGAGAAGCAGCCGATGATCCCACTGGAGCAGCATGGGGGCCATTAGCGCTCGTCTTCAGGAAGTGGGACTGTTTCTGAAATGACGCTCGTTGGCATCGAAAGGAGCCAATTTTGCCGATGACCTCATTTAAATATGTGCAAACAGCCCCCCCACCCCCCTTTGCGGGTGCTTTGATAAGCACATGGCTCCTCTTAGTCCTGTTTGTGCAGGTCTAGCAGCTGCAAGAAAAGCTACGTCATCCTTTTTCGTGAACTCATCGGTCTTCCTGCTCGCCAAACATCCGACGACGCCGAGCGACAGAGTCCTCATCGGGCGGAAGGCTCCCTCACCTGAAAGCCTTGCTCCAGCCGGCTGAGCCACTGGTAGGAGCCTTCATCGGAAAGCTCTTCCATCCAGGCCTTGATGGGCAACTGCAGGAGGAGGAGGAGGAGGAGGAGGAGGAGGAGGAGAAGAAGAAGAAGATACAAGAAGAAGAGGAAGAAGAAGAAGGAGTAGAAGAAGAAGAAGATACAAGAAGAAGAGGAAGAAGAAGAATAGGAGGAAGAATATACAAGAAGAAGAGGAAGAAGAATAGGAGGAAGAAGATACAAGAAGAGGAAGAAGAAGAATAGGAGGAAGAAGAAGAAGGAGAAGAAGAAGAAGAAGATACAAGAAGAAGAGGAAGAAGAAGAGGAAGAAGAAGAATAGGAGGAAGAAGAAGAAGGAGTAGAAGAAGAAGAAGAAGAAGAAGAAGAAGAAGATACAAGAAGAAGAGGAAGAAGAAGAATAGGAGGAAGAAGAAGAAGAAGAAGAAGGAGAAGGAGGAGAAGGAGAAGAAGGAGAAGGAGGAGGAGAAGGAGGAGAAGGAGAAGGAGGAGGAGGAGAAGGAGGAGAAGGAGAAGGAGAAGGAGGAGGAGGAGGAGAAGGAGGAGAAGGAGAAGGAGGAGAAGGAGAAGGAGGAGAAGGAGAAGGAGGAGAAGGAGAAGGAGAAGGAGGAGAAGGAGGAGAAGGAGAAGGAGAATGAGAAGGAGGAGAAGGAGAAGGAGGAGAAGGAGAAGGAGGAGGAGGAGAAGGAGAAGGAGGAGAAGGAGAAGGAGGAGGTCAGCTCATTGGTACATCTGAATTCACACCAGATATGAGCCGTGTGAAGGTCAAGATGTCCAGGCGGTGAGGCGCTGCGTTAGCATGCAGCTGAAGCGTGAAGCCGATCTGGAGCGACGGTCCGCTTCACGCCATCGAGACCAGTTCATAGGACTGGTCTCTTGGGAGAGTCCATCTTCCTTCTGCCACGCTGGATGTGTTAGAGTTGAGGGTGTGAGGTGGGTTTTACATGTTTATGTAGACATTTCAGAACTTCTTCCCAACAATGCTGAACACTTAGTCACGGAGCTCGTGAATTGACTGAGCACATGTGAATTATGTTGCATTTATGGGGTGTTGAAATAATCAGAAGAATAAGTTCCGACTGGACGCCACATGCCGAGATATCGTCAGAGAAACCTGACGGAACTTTAGATCAATTCACTCATCGCATGTCATTTGCATTTGGTATCCATCCATCCATCCATCTATCTATACATCTATCCATCCATCCATCCATCCATCCATCCATCCATCCATCTATCTATACATCTATACATCTATCCATCCATCCATCCATCTATCTATACATCTATACATCCATCTATCCATCCATCCATCAATCCATCTATCTATCTATCCATCTATCAGTCCATCCATCCATCCATCCATCTAGCCATCGATCCATCTATATATCTATACATCCATCCATCAATCCATCTATCCATCCATCTATCTATACATCTATACATCTATACATCCATCCATCTATCTTTCTATCCATCTATCTATCTATCCATCTATCAGTCCATCCATCCATCCATCTATCCATCCATCTATCCATCGATCCATCTATATATCTATACATCCATCCATATATCTATCTATCTATCTATCCATCCATCTATCCATCCATCTATCTATCTATCCATCCATCTATCCATCTATCCATCCATCCATCTATACATTGATCTATCTATCCATCCATCTATCCATTGATCTATCTATCCATCCATCTATCCATCCATCTATCCATCTATCTATCCATCCATCTATCTATCTATCCATCTATACATTGATCTATCTATCTATCTATCCATCTATACATTGATCTATCTTTCTATCGATCTATCTATCCATCTATCCATCTATCTATCCATCTACACATTGATCTATCTATCCATCGATCTATCTATCTATCCATCTATACATTGATCTATCTATCTATCCATCTATACATTGATCTATCTTTCTATCCATCGATCTATCTATCTATCCATCCATACATCTATCCATCTATCTATACATTGATCTATCTATCCATCCATCTATCTTAAGTTTTCTAACAAGCTGGGCGATATTGAGTTGAGCAATAATTTCATTTCTCATGAAGAAAACTTTTGATTCAATAGATAAATAATGTTTAATGTGTTGCTTCTCACTTCAATTTGCCAAAGTCGTCTAAATTCACAAGAAATACCTTCAAAGGATGCGCGCACACACGGACGATTTAAATAGATTATCTCTGGCTTGTCTTTTTCATAAAGAGTATAGTCTTACTTATTTTCACGATACCTTTGGGGTCTATCTTCCAGTTTTGTAATAACCAGCATTGATGCATTTCATCTTTTATAGGGAGGAAGGCATCGTATTTCGGAAGAGTAACTGTAAGGTGTGTGTGTGTGTGTGTGTGTGTGTGTGTGTGTGTGTGTGTGTGTGTGTGTGTGTGTGTGTGTGTGTGTGTACAGTAAATGTCAGTCAGTGCATTAAATATTGTGCCATTTCAGAAGTGATACTGTGTGAATCCGGTCCACACCACCGGGATAGGATAAGGCTATCGATCCAGAGGAGCCGTGTCCCGGCGGTGTCCTCGTACCTGAGAGTCTCGAGGATGGAGGCACGTCTGTTTGGAAGTGGAGGAGAAGCTGCAGTAGGCCAGCAGAGCGTCCGCCGTGCTGCCCTGGTTGGGGTCGATGTAATACATTCCTGGAGGGGAAAGGTCACACAGAGGTCAATGAGGTCAGCGAGAAACGACCCGGAGCACGAACGCCGCCAGCAAACAGAACGGCGCTGGAGAAGTAGTAATAAAAATACACACATCTTATTTTTTTATTTTTTTTATTCCTCTTGTGTATTTGTATCTTGTCTCTGTTGTTTGCTGCTCCTGGCTGCGGGCCATGAAACGATGACAATAAAAACCTCTTTATCTTTATCTCTTGCTCTGGCCTTTAACAGCAGAGGAAAGTGATGAGCACAGATCACATGGATCCTTCACTCATGACATTGAAAAGCCATTAAATGTGTGTGTGGCCTTCAGGCAAATTACATTTTAATGTTGCACATTTTTTGTGTTTTATCATTTTTTATCCTTTTCTGACAAACAACAAGCAGACAGAAAAATGCCATTAAATATCGATTGAATCCGAATTTTAAGCATAACCTTTTAACACGGAACTAAAATCACTATTTTCCGTGTGATTTCAGATGCTGCTGAGAATTTAAACAAAATGCATTTTTAGACAGATAGATGGTGTCTGTAAGCCGAGTGCCAGTAAAACCGCCACAGCGCCCATAAAAAAAGACGTATACATACTTCATGTGCCATAATTAGAGTTTCCAGTTGAAACAATATATATCGTAGCTGAAACAGTAATAAAAAGAGTGCTGGAAGATGTGTGATTGTGTACTTTTTCTGTTTGTAATCAACATGCATACATTTTAAGTTAATAATATCAATGCTTAACATGTATTTGATTGTTAAAATTCTAAATATTACCAGATGAATATATCCAGTCTATGTTTTACAAAAGCTCACACAGAGGGAGACGCACACATGGAACAGAGAGGACCGGGTCCAGTAGAAACAATTTAAATTGTGTCTAAAACAGGTAGAAGAAAGGTTATTACTGAATGAGGCTGCTTAGCTTGAAATGACATTTTAAAATAATAATAATTCTAAATAAATAGAGGCCAATCATCAGCATAGAAAGTTCTTGGCGTTTTAAACTAAACTCTGAAGAGTAGAGCGTAGCTTATGTGTGATTATGTACTTTTTCTGTTTGTCATCAACATGCACATGTTTAAAGTTAATAATATGAATGCTTAACATGTATTTGATAGTTATAATTCTGAATAAATAGAGGACAATCATCAGCATAGAAAATTCTTGGCTTTTTAAACTCAACTTTGAACTGTAAGACGAGAGCGTAGCTTGGGATTTTGTACTTTTTCTGTTTGTAATCAACATGCATACATTTAAAGTTAATAATATTAATAATTAAAATGTATTTGATAGTTAAAATTCTAAATAAATAGAGGATAATCATCAGCAGAGAAAATTCTTGGCGTTTTAAAATCAACAGGATGAGAGCGTAGCTTATGTGTGATTATGTACTTTTCTGTTTGTAATCAACATGCACATGTTCCTGTTTCTAGTAATAATAATATGAATACTTAAATAGCACCAGGTGAATATATCCTATGTTTCAGAAAAGCTCACACATCGTCCCGAGAGGACTTGGTCCAGGACATAAGCGGCTCGAGGACTCCCTACATACAGAAATATATAGACTTAGAGTGTTGATGTCACTATCGGGGGACTGACCGCTGCTGTAGCCGGGGTGACAGGCCCAGAGCTCCAGGCACGTGGTGGCAGGGCGCTCCTTGCTCCCGTCGGGGGGGTCCAGCATCAGCCGGAGCTCCTGCTGCAGCGAGTCGAGCAGAGTCTGCAGCAGAGGGTAGTTGGGCCTGTCGGACATGTACATCAGGGCCTGGACACGGGGAGACACGGGGAGACACGGGGAGATACGGGGAGACACGGGGAGACACGGGGAGACACGGGGAGACACGGGGAGACACGGGGAGACACGGGGAGACACACGGCACACGCTCACTTGGATTGCGTCACCAAGACACGCCCAAAAGCTCTGATGAGTAGCAGCTCGTATAAAGGCTATTAGGAAGAGACGTCACGCGATAGATCCATCCAGTTAACTCACAGAACGAGAGCTCGAGAGGAGCGGGGACGTGAAAAAAAGGACGCGTCAACGATAAAACAAGATAAGGACGCCGAATATATTTATATTTAGCTTTTAGAGGACGGAGCAAACCACACCCCTTTTTATTTATTTTTGTATTTCTCTTGCTGTTATTATAGTCTGTATTAATTTCTGTATATATGTTCTATCTGTGGTGAAAAGCCCCCAAAAAAGTGTTAAATAATAAAAAAAACTCTTATGATAAAGGCTTTCGTAGTAAAATATGTAACCTTTTAAGCACCAAGTTTTGTTTAGGCCTTTGCTCCGAAAAATTACAAACCCAAACTAAAAAGATTGTATCTCTGCAGCACATTTTTACCTTTTTAAACATTTTTATTTTGTTCAGATGTGTACATATG
>CM070090.1:1972500-2017500 GCA_036178185.1 Liparis tanakae | reverse complement strand
ACCACGGCAAGGGAGTTTAAAACCCCACAAACAAATGTGTAGTGATCCACAAACAAACAAATCCTTATTTATTTATGTGTGCATTGGAATATTTTGTGAATCGTTCTGCGTGCATTTGTGAGTCACAAAGATTTACAAATGCGCACAGAACAATTCACAAATATATAACATTTACAAATGCACGCAGAACAATTCACAAATATATAAAATTTACAAATTTACATTCCAATGCACACGTGAATACATTTTGATTTATATAATTGTAAAAGAACAATCACAAGTAGATTCATGCGTTTCTATGTGGATTTGTCTATTTGTTTGTGGATTCATTTTTATTTATTTGTGGATAGAATTGTATTTTTGTGTGGATTTATTTTTATTTATTTGTGGATAGCACTGTATTTGTTTGTGGATTTATTTGGATTTATTTGTGGATAGCATAGTTTTTTTGTGTGGATTTATTTGTATTTATTTGTGGATAGCACAGTATTTATTTGTATGTATTTGTGTATAGCACTGTATTTGTTTGTGGATTTATTTGTATTTATTTGTGGATCGCTCCACACTTGCATAGGACTTCTGAGACTCCCCTGGCGTGGCTAAACCTGTAAATGCGTTTTGTCCCACATGGATGGATTTGTAGCCAATCAGATTTCATCCCGCCTAAGAGGGGCGGGGCTTATCTCTGTGGCTTGACCGCTACTACTCGAGTCGCGTTGGAAGTGGCGGTCCTCCATACAGAGTTTGTGAATGTCACTGAAGTGTGTGAGCCTACGGGTGATGTCATGTATAAATATATAAATATATATATATGTTATTAATGTTATGAACCCAAACACGAGGGCGTTAGAGGTCACGATGTTTGTGTGACGTCCTCAACACGTATGAAGCAGAACTAATGGTGAGTTCTTCACGGTGGATGAAGGAAATGAACGAAGCAGAATAACCTTCCAAATGGGTATAAAATATGTCTTTATGTATATGCATAAGGACATTAAACGACTCTATGAGGCTCTCACCTGCTCCCCCGACACGCCCTGCTTCCCCTCCGGCCCCGCTCGCCCTACAGCTCCCTGCAAAGCAGTTAGAAGTGTAAAGGTTTAAAAGCTGTAAAGATGACCACACACACACACACACACACACACACACACACTTACAGGAGGCCCCGTGGACCCTGCAGGACCCTGGGGTCCCATCTCTCCTGGAGGCCCCTAATGAAAGAGAAGGGAGACGCATAAACAACAAAAAGAAACATGAGGGGGAAACAATCAGGTATCACCGATGGATCTGACATCAGAGGAAGTCTGAAGGAGAATCAACAGTGAGGTTCTCACCTCCAGGCCGGGCAGAGCGGGGGGGCCTTGGATCCCCGGCAGACCCTCGTCCCCCTGCAGGAACATCGTGGAACTGGTTTTATGGATGTTTTGCACACAGTGAATCTACATCTTTAGCATGAGAGTTTCCTCAAGCTGCGTTCACAACAACCGGGTTGCGAGTATTCGCGTTACGCTGCTGGAGGATACTGACCTGCTCCCCCGCAGGACCCGGGGTCCCCGGTTCCCCCTTCAGTCCATGTGGCCCCTCCCCCCCTTTGGCCCCCTGGGGCCCCTGAAGTCCGGCTGGTCCTCCGGGACCCTGATGTGAAGACGAAGAAGAACAAAGATGTCGTGTGAACTCGATGTTCCACCACGCCGATAACTCCTCACGCAAAGTTACCACATTCTATGTTCAGCAGAACACACACGCAGAACAATAAGGGTTCTTAGATGGTTCTTTAATCAGAAATCAGAAACCTTTTATTGCCAGGAATGTTTACACAAACTAGGAATTTCTTGTGGCGGAAGGTGCAACATTCGACATGACAAACAACAATCAACATAAACTCAAGTACAATACAGGATAGATAAAAATAAAGTGCAACAGAGAACGTTTAAAGTGTCTGAGTGTATGTTCTAGTGTCATGTGTGTTTAAGGTAAAGTGTATGTTACATGTGACGTGTGTTTAAGTTAAAGTGTATGTTACATGTGACGTGTATTTAAGTTAAAGTGCATGTTACATGTGAAGTGTGTTTAGGTTAAAGTGTATGTTACATGTGACGTGTGTTTAAGTTAAAGTGTATGTTACATGTTACATGTGTTTAGGTTAAAGTGTATGTTACATGTGACGTGTGTTTAGGTTAAAGTGTATGTTACATGTGAAGTGTGTTTAGGTTAAAGTGTATGTTACATGTGAAGTGTGTTTAGGTTAAAGTGTATGTTACATGTGAAGTGTGTTTAGGTTAAAGTGCATGTTACATGTGAAGTGTGTTTAGGTTAAAGTGTATGTTACATGTGACGTGTGTTTAGGTTAAAGTGTATGTTACATGTGAAGTGTGTTTAAGTTAAAGTGTATGTTACATGTGACGTGTGTTTAGGTTAAAGTGTATGTTACATGTGACGTGTTTAAGTTAAAGTGTATGTTACATGTGAAGTGTGTTTAAGTTAAAGTGTATGTTACATGTGACGTGTTTAAGTTAAAGTGTATGTTACATGTGAAGTGTGTTTAAGTTAAAGTGTATGTTACATGTGACGTGTTTAAGTTAAAGTGTATGTTACATGTGAAGTGTGTTTAAGTTAAAGTGTATGTTACATGTGACGTGTGTTTAGGTTAAAGTTAAAGGTGTTAACAGGTTAAAGTTAACAGGTGTTGTGGAACCATACCCTTCTGAAGAACCATTTATTTAGTTTGAGACACCTTTATAGGTTCTTTAAAGAACTCTTTAATGAAATGGTTCTTTAAAGAACCGTAGTTTGAAAGGTTCTTTGAGGAACCAGAAATGGTGCCTTAAAGAACCATGTGTTGAAGCTTCTTTGAGGCACCATTATAGGTTCTTCGAAGAACTTTTCAAGGACATGGTTCTTTAAAGAACCCTGGTTTGAAAGGTTCTTTGTGGAACCAGAAATTACAGCTTGAAGAACCTTGTTTTGAAGGTCATTTGAAGAACTATTTAAGGAAATGGTTCTTTAAAGAACCCTGGTTTCATAGTTTCTTTTGGAACCAGAAACAGTGCCATAAAGAACCATGTTTTAAAGGTTCTTTGAGACAACTTTATAGGTTCTTTGAAGAACTCTTTAAGGAAATGGTTCTTTAAAGAACCCTGGTTTGAAAGGTTCTATGTGGAACCAGAAATGGTTCTTCCATGGCATCACTCTGAAGAACCGTTCTTGGTTCCAGATGCCCCTCCATGTTTGTGTGTGTTCTGAGATGCACAGACTGCTCATCCATTCAGGACGAGGTTCTCCTCCTTGGAGGTACTCACCGGCGGCCCCGGCCCCCCCGGGTCCCCTCTGACGCCGCGGCCGCCACTGGTTCCCTAGCACAGAACACAGAGGAACAATGGATGCATGTTCTGCTATAGCTGAACTGTGAGAGCCACGCTGTGCACAAATGTGACGAGAAGGATTACCCGAGAGCCTTGAGACCCCGCAGGTCCCACAGCTCCAACAGACCCGGAACCCCCCTGGAGAGAGAGAGAGAGAGAGAGAGAGAGAGAGAGAGAGAGAGAGAAAAGAAGGGGTACTGAAAGCCTCATCCGTCCCTCTCTATCAGAAGGTTTCTCTCTTTCCGTGGTGATGACCACGTTGTGAGGGTATGACAGCATCTCGTTACTGAGGGAAGACGACGTACCTTCTGGCCCTGAGGTCCATCTGGACCCGGGACGCCACGGGAGCCGGTGAGTCCCTGAAATGAGCACAAACACGCCTTAACATATATATATATATATATATAGAGACAATGAGATCATCAACATCTGTGAGATGGATGGATAACCCTGAATAGTTCCCTGAGGCCGCTCTGCGACCGCATCAATCCATCCAGGTAACCAACTCACCTGTAACCCCGCCAGACCTGCCGGTCCCACTTCACCCACCAGCCCCGGTTCACCCTGTTTAAAAAGGGGATGACATCAGAAATCAATCTGACTGATCAGTTTTATATTCCAGCTGATGTGTAAGAAGAATTCAGAAGATCATTGTTAATCACTAGATTATCAACAAAACTAATATATATATATATATATATATATATATATATATATATATATATATATATATATATATATATATATATATATAATATAATACATATTATATGTATAATATATAATAAATATAATATATAATAAATAATGAATATAATAAATAATATGTATATATATATATATATATATATATATATAAAATTGTAGTAAAAAATAAGGCCACATGATGTACATTGTGACAGCTTGGGACTTCAGGAGTCAAACTGAGCTCACCATGAGTCCAATGTGGCCCTTTTCTCCCTTCAGGCCCCGTGGGCCATTTTCTCCGAGGTCTCCCCAGGGGCCTTCTCGACCCGACACACCTGGGGGTCCCAACTGGCCCTGCCAACAACAACCACAGGCGCATCAGAAACTGAAGACACACTCGCCCCCCTCATCAGAGATGAGAGAGAACAAACTTCCAGCTTTCACTCGAGGTACATGTGGTAAATGTACCGTCTCCCCTTTGAGTCCGGGATCTCCGACTTCCCCGGGATGCCCAACATCACCCTGCAGAGAAGGGAGGAACAAAGGTCAATTTGCATCCTCCTTTACAGCAATAATTGACCTTTTGTTTTTTTCCATTGGTTCTTAAGTCATAAAAACGGGAAAGAAAACGGATCAGAGTATCTCAGAGTATCAGTGACATCTCGTTTCACGGGTAATGGAGCCAAAATGTGGTATTTGATGGAAACACCGGGTGAATTGGGACATGCACTTCCTACATTTGAACACAGGGGGGCACTGTACCATTTAAAAGGCACATCGGTTAGTTGTCACGCAGCCAGGATTAAAAGCACAGAAGAAGACAGACCATGGACAATGAATTTGTTTGTGCTAGAACACGCCTCAGAACATGTTCCCCTGTTGAATGAAGGGGCATCTGGAACTGACAATGGTTCTTCAGAGTGATGCCATAGAAGAACCATTTCTGGTTCTACAAAGAACCTTTCAAACCAGGGTTCTTTAAAGAACCATTTCCTTAAAGAGTTCTTCAAAAAACCTTCAAACATGGTTCTTGAAGGCAACATTTCTGGTTCTACAAAGAACCTTTCAAACCAGGGTTCTTTAAAGAACCATTTCTTTAAATAGTTATTGAAAGAACCTATAAAAGTGTCTCAAATAACCTTCTAAACATCGTTCTTTAAGGAACCATTTCTGGTTCCACAAAGAACCTTCAAAACATGGTTCTTTAAGGCACTGTTTCTGGTTCATCAAAGAACCTTTCAAACCAGAGTTCTTCAAAGAACCTATAAAGGTTCTTCAAACCAAAGAAAAAGGTTCTCCAGTAGGTGATGGTTCTTCGTAGAACCACAAAGCCTCTTAAAGAACCATTGGAGAACCCTTGTCTGTGTGGGAGCTGCTCTGAACACCGGTGAGGTGGTGGAGTCTCTTCAGGTGAAGATGGATGCACCTACCTCATTGCCCTGAGCTCCGGGGGGCCCCTGAGAGCCTTTGGAGCCCTGGAGGCCCCTCTCCCCCGGGGGTCCGGGGGAACCCAGCTTCCCACAGGAACCCTGGTCCCCCTGAGAAGAACAGGAAGAAGACCTCGGTCAGAAACCGTCACCGACTGCAGGCCTTTCAATGCTACCTGGAGGTCAGGGGTCAAGGTAAGAGGCGCCGTGGTCACCTGGTCCCCTTTCTGTCCGGGTGGGCCTTCACTTCCTGTTTGGCCTGAGAGACCCTGATGAGGGAGAAGAACAACAGTCATCAAGAAAGAATACAACGTCATCTATTTAATATTCACTCGTTTTTTCTCTCTCTCAAATGAGATGTTTACCTTTATAAATACGCAAATAAACCTATAAATATATATATATATATATATATATATATATATATATATATATAATTTATATACAGTATATATATATACTATAAATATATATATATATAAATAAATATGTATATATATTATATGTATACATACACATACAGTATATACAGTATATATATATTTATAGATAAAAAATAAATAAGAGTATAGGGTACATTTTATATGTGTATTTATATATATAATATATATTTACACATATATACTGTACATATATATATATATATATATATATATGAGTATAGGGTATTTTATATATGTATATATATATTCATATATACTGTACATATATATGAATATATATATACATATATTATATGCACATATATATAGATGTATATATTATATATATATAAATAAATAAATAACAGTATAGGGTACATTTTGCATATTATTTTCTGACACTGGATATATGAACACAGTCACTTGGACATGAGACCAACCTGTTGTCCGTCCTGTCCAGTGGGGCCGGCGTCACCGAGCGAGCCGGGTAAACCCTGCAGGCGACGGTCAGTAACATACATGAAGGTTTAATATCCCAGCATGCAACACTGGTAACCTGTGACTCTTCCATGCACTGTAGTTTACCGTGTGTCCTCCTTCCCCGGCTGCTCCCAACAAGCCATCATCTCCCTGAGGGCCCTGAGGTCGTCACACACACACACGCACACACACACACACACACACACACACACACACACACATACATGTGGTCAAACAACATGTTCTTTGTCGTGCACGTCCAGACACTTATGAGTAAATAAATGAAAACTTTGAAGGATTTCCATCCCTCCACACGATGAGGAGACGGGGTTCATACTCATGTTGAACAATAGATTTCCAGGACTTTAAACCAAATTTCCATAACCAAACATTTAGTGAAATCTCATTGTGTACACAAGTATATTCCTTAAATGACACAAATGAATGAGAAACAATATTTTGATGAGAGGTATAAATATTTATATAAATGTTTATTCTTTTAATCAAACTGCCTAATGAACATATGAATACAACACATTTCCATGACGTCTTCAAAACATTTTGGGAATAAGAAAATGTTTTTAAGGACTTTTCCTGGCCTGGAAATAACCATTATTTTTAAATGCCACGACCTTTCCATAACTTTAAAACAACTTTCCAAGACCAACTATTTTGTGTATACATCTTGGTGTATACACAAGTTTATACCTTAAAATGACACAAAAGAGACACTAGTTTGATTAAAAGAATAAATATTGATATAAATGTTTATTCTTTTAATCAAACTGCATGAATGAAAATATGAATATAACAAACTTCCAAGACTTTTAAATACATTTTGGGATTTTATTTTATTTTTCAAGGACTTTTTTAGACCTGGAAATAACCTTTTTTTTATTCCATGACTTTTCCAGGTCTGACCGTATGCACCCTGATAGAGGTAAAAGCAGCACTTTGATGGATTGGTACCCACTCACTGGGATTCCAGCAGGCCCCTGTGGCCCCTGAGGTCCTGGGGGCCCTTGGCTTCCCCTGGGTCCCGGTTTTCCAGCCGTTCCATCACCACCGTGGAGACCTGCAGAGCCCTGGAAAAAAAGATCAACCGCACTCTATTATTTTGGTCATATGTTAATAACATGCAATTCATCTCCAATATGAGGGGCATCAACCTGAAGAGTAACCTCAAGTATTTCCTCTTTAATAGTCTTATAGTTAGACCTGAACCAGGTTCTCCTGGTCCCGCCCCTAGAGACGCTGCTAGAGGCTGATAGGCTGCTGGGAGACGTTAAGGATACACTGAGCACCTCTCTCCTCTTCTCTCTCTCCTTATGGATGTTTTAAGATACACTGAGCACCTCTCTCCTCTTCTCTTTCCTTATGGATGTTTTAGGATACACTGAGCACCTCTCTCCTCTCCTCTTCTCTCTCTCCTTATGGATGAATTTAGATCTCTCCATCACACATTATTAACTCTGCTTCCACCCTGTAGCCTTGGTGATGATTGGTTCAGGGACTGAGAGTAAAACCATAATATGACGAATCACAGAAGTCACCTTTGCGGTGCGTTTAGGAGCCGTGGGATTTAACAATTTCATGGTTGAGTGAATTCTTCCTCCATATAACTGATGTTTTTTTCATTTACATTACATCTCATTTATCATATTGTATTGATAAACAGTTAAAATGCCAAACACAATTTGCCCTGAAGCACACATAATGAGGCTGAGCGTTGTGAAAACACTTCACTCTGAACTAGAACTTACTGGAGGGCCCTGAATCCCTTTGGAGCCCTCATCCCCCGGCCGACCCTGAGAGAAACAACACGAGACAGGAAGTAGAAAGTGAAAAGACACGGTCTGGTAGTTCTGAACGTTTCCCAGTGGATTTATTAGTACTTTCTGCTAGATGTCATCATTTTATTAATGGCATTTTAAAAGGAAGAATTTGATTTACTGTTCCTATTCCCTATTTCCAAGGGCCTGTAAATGGCCCCATTACTGGCACGACAAAGAGTCCCAAAAAACAGTAAAAAGTAAACGCTCTTCCAGAAGCTTCCATGGCTCCAAAATCCCCCCTTATTAGTTGCCGTAAGTTTATTGCTAGTCTTCATATGAATTACATGGCTTTAAATTATTTCCTTCTCTTATTAGTTTCAAATCAGTGGACTTAGTATTATTTTTGGGGGGGAAATAAAAAATAACTTTATCTGTGAAGATTGTTGGCTTGAGGGTCTGTCGTTTCCTCTGATCATTTTACAAATAGAGTACCATTCCCTCTGGAACTATAAGAGATATGCAGTCATAGTTAAATGCTAATAAAAAAAACACTAGTATTACTGTTTAAGACTTAAGTCAATCAACAACATGTGGAAGAAGCAAAATGTGTCGCTCTCTTATTTTAGAGGACGAACTCCCAAATCACATTGTTCTCTCACCTGAGGTCCCCGGGGTCCCTTGTCTCCAGAAGTGCCTGGATGACCCTGAAGAAGAGAAACAGGAGGAGCAAGTCAGAACACGTCGATCCCCCCAACGACCTGCACTCTGCTGGCAACTGGACGAGGTGTCTATCAGAAGAGTTCTGGTGGTCCCAGTACTACTGAGCCGTCGCATCTCAGAGAAATTAAGAGGAGGACCCCATTGACGGACATCTGGGAACCAACTGGCTATCTTCTGAAGGCTATCGTCTGAAGGCTATCATCTATCGTCTATCGTCTGATGACTATTGTCTGAAGGCTATCGTCTGAAGGCTATCGTCTGAAGGCTATCATCTATCGTCTATCGTCTGATGACTATTGTCTGAAGGCTATCGTCTGAAGGCTATCGTCTGAAGGCTATCGTCTGAAAGCTATCATCTATCGTCTATCGTATGACGACTATCGTCTGAAGGCTATCGTCTGAAGCCTATCGTCTATCATCTAAAGCCTATCGTTTATCGTCTGAAGCCTATCGTCTATCGTCTGAAGGCTATCGTCTATCGTCTGAAGGCTATCGTCTATCGTCTGAAGGCTATCGTCTATCGTCTGAAGGCTATCGTCTATCGTCTGAAGGCTATCGTCTATCGTCTGAAGGCTATAGTCTGAAGGCTATCGTCTATCATCTAAAGCCTATCGTCTATCGTCTGAAGCCTATCGTCTATCGTCTGAAGGCTATCGTCTATCATCTGAAGCCTATCGTCTATCGTCTGAAGGCTATCGTCTATCATCTGAAGCCTATCGTCTATCATCTGAAGCCTATCGTCTATCGTCTGAAGCCTATCGTCTATCGTCTGAAGGCTATCGTCTATCGTCTGAAGGCTATCGTCTATCGTCTGAAGGCTATAGTCTGAAGGCTATCGTCTATCATCTAAAGCCTATCGTCTATCGTCTGAAGCCTATCGTCTATCGTCTGAAGGCTATCGTCTATCGTCTGAAGGCTATCGTCTATCGTCTGAAGGCTATCGTCTATCGTTATTGTCTATCGTCTGAAGGCTATCGTCTATCATCTGAAGCCTATCGTCTATCATCTGAAGCCTATCGTCTATCGTCTGAAGCCTATCGTCTATCGTCTATGGCTATCGTCTGAAGGCTTCTGCATTAAGTGTCATAATCTAGGTCACTTCATATCCTCCAAAGAACTGAACATGAACGAACATCCAACCATGTACAATATCCTTTCTGCACGGGATAGTGTCATTGTGGTTTGGGATAACAAATTATTGAATATCTTCAGGCGGTTTTATGGCTGCATCTATTTTTATTTAATATTTCTTTTTAGCATTAACAGAAAATCACAGCTTTAAAAGTTTCCCTTTTTGACATCAACGTTCTCCAAAGGCTCCGTCTACTACGCCCAGAGCTCTCATTGTGGTTTTCTTTTATTCCCTTTGAGAATAAAGTCACAGCTCAATGCAGAACTCAGGTTGCCTATCTGTCCCTTTGGTTGACAGGATTATTCTCTCCCAGTGACGTGGCCACTAAAGCATTGTGTGTACTACTGTATAAGTATGTGATGTAAGGCAGTAGCGCAGTACAGCTCTACCCTACGACAGATTGATGGATGGTGTGAGTGAGCACACAGCGTGTCTTATAGCACTGCAGGGAACACTACACAGGAGGAAGTGAACTTCACAGAGAAGTCTCCCCAGTACCGTTGCTGTGAGTAACTCTTTCCATGCAAGAGGGACTTTCTTAAATCCCAAATCTAACCAACCAAAAGAGGAAAGACTGATTTATAGGGTGCAGAAAAACTCTCCTGAGTTTCAGGATGAACGTTTGACCTGCCGGCTGAATCCAACCACAGCGAAGCCAAGAGTACGCCATCAATCCAGGCACAGGAACGGATATACAAATGTGTGTGTGCCTGTGTGTGTGTGTGTGTGTGTGTGTGTGTGTGTGTGTGTGTGAATTTATATGCTCAAGTGTATACTGGTGTCTTCAAAGGGCATTTATCAAGTCGACTCCCCCACCCTGAGCCCTCCTCAGCTACACACAGTGATTTAATTGAGTATTGAGCTCACTATGTGGTTTGCATGTCTAATTAGTTTTACGGACAGGTCACTTCTTAGCATTGCATTTTTTTAATTTGTTGGTATTATGCTTCTGTTTTTTACTGTACTTTCTATTGCAGTAATTCTCTGTACCCCTGGGGTTACGTCAAGACACTCCAGGGGATATGTGGGATTTATTTTAAATATATTTAATATTAGTATCCATTCAAAAATCCTTTTTAAATTGTGATTTAATAAATATTCAATAACATATACGTGTAAGTTCAGGCACTGATGGCAAAGTGTACTTTTTTTCAAATAAAATATAAATACAAATATGAAGCATAGCCACTTACTGCCGGTCCTGGCTTCCCAACAGGCCCAGGTAGACCTCGTACACCCGACTCGCCCTACGGAGGAAAAGACGACAGAGGGAATTGTTCCTCACGTCTTAAAGAGACGCTCAGACCAGAGATGGTTTTCTACTACTCATATCACCTGGGGTGTTAGGTCCCCTTTTATCTTCTGTCTACACAGAATAATGGTTCTTAAATGTTTTTTAAAAAAAGGCTTTGTTGTTTTACGAAGAACCATAAACTACGTAACAACCACTTTGGAAATGGTGCCTTAAAGAACCATGTTTTTAGGGTTCTTTGAGAGACCGTTAAAAGGTAATTTAAAGAACTCTTGAAGGAAATGGTTCTTTAAACAAGAAACCTAGTTTAAAAGGTTCTTTATGGAACCAGATATGATGCCTTAAAGAACCATTTTTTGAAGGTTCTTTGAGACACCTTTATAGGTTCTTTGAAGAACTCGTTAAGGATTTTTTTCTTTAAAGAACCCTGGTTTGAACCAGATATGGTGCCTTAAAGAACCATGTTTTTAAGGTTCTTTGAGACCGAGGCTTTAACATTCGAGATGATCTGACCCTTTCTCCTGTGAACCCTGGAGGTCCACGCATGCCGACAGCCCCCTGGGTACCCTGGTGGTGAAAATGAAGAATTACAATTATGATCAGTTAATGTCACACACACACACACACACACACACACACACACACACACACACACACACACACACACAGCATCACAACATGTGCCAGACGATGGGGGTCCATACAGAGTCAAGAAGGCAGGACTCAAGACGGCTAATGAAAAATACCATTTGAAGGGCAATATACTTTTAGGACAGTTATAATAACTTATGTTTGTGATCTCTTAGAAGGACTCTAGTGTGTATTCAAGTGAATCTACATTTAGTTCACACAATCCTTTCCCCTTTCTATTCATGAACAGATTTTCTGAGCTGTAATAATAATGTTATTTTCCAGCATGAAGAAGAATACAATTTGAGTATGTGGGCACTTTTAAAAAGGTACTCAAAGGCACTTTACACGGTGGGAACACGTGGAAGGCAGAGAGAGGATATAAAAATAAAACAAAGATAACTAGCATTATAGCTAAAAAGCAGATTTAAAAAAGGTGAGTTTTGAAAGTGGCGATTACAGAAAGGTGTGAAGGGGTTCAGGGTTCTGGGGGGCTCCGTAGGGGGTCAGGTCTCTGGTGGTGGGCAGCTGAGTTCTGCATGTGTTGTAGTTTGTTGATGGTGTAAAATCTGGGGTCAGATCAGTCTCAAAAAACACAAAAAAGATTCACAAACGGTTGCAAATGAGGGCGACATCTGATTGGCTACAGGTAGATCTGTGTTGGAAAGGAAAAAGCTTTTTCGAATCGAGCACTGACCCCAGTATTTTATGTCAACATAGTAAGAACCTAACAGAACCGTAAGGTGCAATGTCCCCGTGTTGTGTATTGTGTGTACATCGTGAGTGTAGATGCCATACAGGTGGTCGTAACAGGTGCATTCCTTGTATGCTGAGGAGTCACTTACATACATGCCTACTGGGCCCTGAGGTCCCTCCAAGCCCGGCTTCCCTGTGAAACCCTAAGAGAAAACACACACACAGACACACAATGTCATCACACACTCACACAAACACACACAAACACAACAGATATTGGTCGATGACCCCATTTGCCTATCACAAGAGTTCACTGTAGTTCCTTGGAGGTTTATTTCCCAATTTGCAATGAGAGACGTTATTTAGTTGTAGCCTATGGCTGCCAACACAAACCAAAATATGCTTCCTTGTCCGAAACCCATTTGTATGTTCCCCAAAAAATTAAAGAAATCAAAAGACATTGTCACCTGTTCTCTCACGGTCAAAACTAAACCTCCAAGCCACCACTGTGACCTGTTTGATGAGCACCGGGGGGTCAGTACAGAAGTCAGAAGAAATGTGTGCTCCTGCCAATCTAGCAACCTGGTTATAGTGGCCTCTGTTTAAGTGGCCCTTACGCCCCCTACTGGTGGGAGGTCCAACAACGTCAAAAACAAATAAAACGGCTGTAACAATCGGCGTCGTCTGGATGTGATGAAGGTCACGACGGCTCTGTGGACTCACCTTGTCTCCCAAGAGTCCTGGCGGTCCCGGAGGGCCTGGTTTCCCCGGTGGACCCTGTCCAATGAAAAGGTTCAGAGCCGTCAGTCGTGTTGATCCAGCATCAGAGCGACAGGAAGTTCACAGGGAATATAGCTCGAGCTAAAGTTCAGTGATGGAAGACACTCTTTACACTCTGGTTCATTCATAAGTATCTTAGTCCTGCAGCGTTACTCCACCAGCTGATTGGGGGCGGGGCTACAATTAATGAACCAATCAGAGGCAGCGCAGTTCTGGAAGCCAATCACAGCTACGTAGGCAAACTTTTTAAATATGTTCTCCTCTCTCGCTGCTGTTAGTTAGTTTCAGCTCAAATCGATGGACCCTCCCCCCCCCCCCCAAGCTCCTCCCCTTCAGGCCCCTCCCCCTCAGGCTCCTCCAATCAGGTTACAGCCACTCTTCTAAGGGGCAAATATCAGCACCTCTACCCCTGGCTATAGTCCTCGCCCCAAAGACTTTGCACTATTTTAATATGCAATTGGAATAAATGATTGTAAAACTCTAAATACCCGTCTATCCTGATTCAAATATATTTACAGTCGTCTATCAGATAACGCTAAGGCTGTGTACCGGGGAACCCGTGGGGCCGTCGGCCGCTCTCTCTCCGGCTATTCCTTGGAAACCCTGGGAGAAGAAGAAAAAGTAAAATTAAAGACAATTGCAAAAACAAAAGAAAATGCCACAAGAAGTTTAAAACAGTTACATGATCCAAAAGAAGGACACCTACGTCTTTAGATAAACCTGATATTGACCCTCCAACCCCAGGACACTGAGTGGCTGGATAATGTAGAGGAAATGTAATATTCAATTACTTTACATTTTCTACTGCTGGTCTGTCTTTTTCCATTTTGTATTATTATTATTTTCTATTTTATTTAATTTATTTAAATTTATTTACATTTATAATATTTAGTTGCACTCTGTTTTTGTCGGGAAACTCAATAAATAAAAAGTTTTTAAAAAAGTAAACCCTAACGGGCGTTAAGACATTGACCTAAAAGTTACTAAAGAGCACTGAGCTGTTAAATTATTGTTTTAAATTATTGTTTGCAGTGTTTTTTTACGGCTTAAAGTGTCTGGTGCTTGTGCCCATGGCCATTATGGATAATGTATTGGTGATTATAATGAAATGTAAGACTCTCCAGTAATAAATAACACAGTGACTGTTAATTTGTTAATGCTGCACATATTACTGTGGAGCCTTCTGGAGTTATTACTTCAAGGAAGACTTCACCCACAAAAATCATCATTTGTATGTAAATTACTCATCCAGGGTGACCTTCAAATGTGTTAGAACAACTCTGAATGAGTGCGTTTTAGTGAAGACGCACACAGAGTTAATAAATGAGACTTATGTTATAGTGCAGGAGTGTTTGAGATGTTTTAACATTTGTTTTCTTCTGTTGTTACACATCAAGAAGACAGAAAATACAGTTTTCCTCCCGATGATAGATACACAAATGATCATTTTGGAATATTTGAAATATTTCTTGACCTGAGGTCACCCCGAGGACCGGGGCCACACTAATGACCAGGGGTCACCCTGAGGACCTGAGGTCACCCTGAGGGCCTGAGGTCACCCTGAGGGCCTAAGGTCACCCTGAGTACCGGGGGTCACCCTGAGGACCTGAGGTCACTGAGGGCCTGAGGTCACTCTGAGGGCCTGAGGTCACCCCGAGGACGGCGTCTTACCGATGGTCCTTTACTGCCCGCGCTGCCGGCTGCACCCGAGGGACCCTGAAACAGAGAGAGAGAGGGAAAATACCAACAGTGCAACGCAGAGGTCATTCAGAGTGTGTGACCAGAAGGAAGCTTGAGCAAAAAACAACAAACATCCACGTGCTCCACTCTTATTGGATGTGACAACCTCAGGCCGAAGCCACAACTTGAGTTTAGACTTTAAAAACAAACTAACACGCGTTAGGACTCTGGACTCTGTTCCCTTTGAACGGAGCCGTCTACGTCTTTACGTCTTTATGTCTTTAAGTCTTTAAGTCTTAACGTCTTTACGTCTTTATGTCTTTATGTCTTTAAGTGGGGCTCTCGGCCCTCTGGCTGAAGCTTCTCATCTAGGAGACGGATCCTGAGCCCCATCGATCGTCTCGGGCTCCAACACCTTCAGCGACAACGCAACACAGGCATATTTCCCCAAAATGTCACATCGATTTCATTAAAGGTGTTAATTAAAACTTTTGAAAAGTGTCGACGCATTTCCTTAAATACTTGAGGCTGCAGTGGAGACTTTTTAAACAGAGTCATCCCAATGCAGGGCTGCGAGCCATCGTCCATCTGTACAGCTATTCATGTTTTTTTTTCATGATAATTAAATTAATGTCTGATAAAATGGCTTAAAACTCTCCATCCTGAGGTCACACAGAGAGAGTGAAAGAGCAATAACTGATGTAGAACAAAGAGAAGCACAAGAATCAGAGCATGATAGTCATATCTCCGATTCAATTTATTTATTTATATATATACATATATATACATATATATATATATATATATATATATATATACATATATATACATATATATATATATATATATACATATACATATATACATATATATACACTATATATAACTAGCCAGGCAGTCAGTTTCACTGTCCTCCTCCACAGATAGAGACCACAGTGTAAACTCTGCTGTGCACACACTGCCCCCTGCTGGCTGACCCAAGTACTGGGAGACTGTGTGTGTGTGTGTGTGTGTGTGTGTGTGTGTGTGTGTGTGTGTGTGAGTGTGAGTGTGAGTGTGAGTGTGAGTGTGAGTGTGTGTGTGTGTGTGTGTGTGTGTGTGTGTGTGTGTGTGTATAAACGGTTCACAGGAATCAGACACAACAACATTCTCAGGTTATGGTTTTGAAATATGATAGAATGGGAACCTGTGTACCAGGCTTTCCTTCTGCTCCCTCTGGTCCAGGTGGCCCCAGTAGACCCTGTGAGTGACACACACACACACACACACACACACACACACACACACACACACACACACACACACACACACACACACACACACACACACACACACACACACACACACACACACACACACACACACACACACACACACACACACACACACACACACACACACACACACACACACACACACACACACACACACACACACACACACACACACACACACACACACACACACACACACACACACACACACACACACACAGTACAGGAACAATAAATCTTCCTATTATGGCAAATAAATCAGTTTAATGGCAACAGAAACAGAGTATTAGTGATATCTGAGGATGAATGAAGGTTTGTGTGATTCAGCATCGATTCTGACTGGCTGAGAGTTTACCGATAGGCCCGGTTGGCCAGAGTGGCCCCTTGGTCCGGTCCGGCCCTGGGGTGGGGGGGGGAGAGAGAGAGAGAGCATCAGACCCAACTCACCCAAACACCCACAAACTAATGTGTGTCCAAATTAACCTCATCGTGAAGTTTCTATTCAATTATTTTCTATATATATATTTTATTTTTATTTTATTTAACCATTGTGAGTCCCGTTGAGATTAAACATCTCTTTTTCAAGGGTGACCTGCACAAGACAGCAACACGATAAACACACAGCCTCAAACAAAACACACACAACGAGACAAGTTAAAATAAAGTAAAAGTTCAGAGACGAGTGACATCACAGAGTTAATTTAAGAAATATTGTCATTTGGTGATTGCCATTGATCTGGTTGGACTCGTACCTTGATCCCTCTGGGGCCCGGCTTACCGCTGCGCCCGTCCGGCCCTCTGTTTCCCTTCAAGGAGTTCAGAAATGAGTGAGTGAGCATCATTGTGTTGTGGTTAAATGATACAACATACACGACCGGTCAACGGTTTGAAAACTCATACTTTTATTTATCAAATTAATTTAAAATATAGTAAAGACGTTAACAAGGTTATAAATAATGATTTTTATTGTAAATATGAATGTTTTTCTTCTTGTGGCTTAAAAAAAATGCCAGTTTTATAGCTTCTCTCAGCAGCATAACTGTTTTCAGCTGCGCTCACATAAAAAGGGGTCTTCAAGGGCGTTCTACCCCTCCGCTAGTCTTCTAAGGCGATAACATAATGTAACACTAGAACATGGAGATGGGCCTCTACACACCACTAAATATTTCTGGCTGAGTTCATTTTAATTCCCACCACAACGTCTCATTGTGAGTCTCGGTGCAGGAGGCCTCTCGTGTTTCACAGTTAAATTCCAGGTGAAGTCATTTCACATCACTGACCTTTAACCCCTGGCTGCCCTGTTTGCCCTGGGGACCACTTTCTCCATTTGTGCCCTAAGATGTAGAAACATAAAACCAGTCAGTCCATGTGACCCGCCTGGTTCACCTGTGGTTCTCCTACTGTACACCACTGTACCTCCATGCCTTTGGGGCCAGACTGGCCCTTTGACCCCGTGAAACCCGGGAAGCCGCTGGGGCCCCTCTCCCCCTGAGGACCCCGAATACCAACTGCCCCTTGAATGCCCTGAGAATAAAATGAAAGAAGCATTGAGGAACATTTAAAAACTTCTCAGAATAATACAGAGGTCCATCAAACGGTTAATTAATGGTATTCTGGCAAATCTGATGTGGTGCTGAGAGGCCTCCAGCAGACCTCTCGTTTTAGCTAGCTGGTTGTGTTAGCTGGTTGTAGCTATTTGGTTGTAGCTAGCTGGTTGTGTTACTTGGTTCTAGCTAGCTGGTTGTGTTAGCTGGTTGTAGCTAGCTGGTTGTGTTAGCTGGTTGTAGCTAGATGGTTGTGTTAGCTGGTTGTAGCTAGCTGGTTGTGTTAGCTTGTTGTGTTAGCTGGTTGTAGCTAGCTGGTTGTGTTAGCTGGTTGTAGCTAGCTGGTTGTGTTAGTTGGTTCTAGCTAGATGGTTGTGTTAGCTGGTTGTAGCTAGCTGGTTGTGTTACTTGGTTATAGCTAGCTGGTTGTGTTAGCTGGTTGTAGCTAGCTGGTTGTGTTAGCTGGTTGTAGCTAGATGGTTGTGTTAGCTGGTTGTGTTAGCTGGTTGTAGCTAGCTGGTTGTGTTAGCTTGTTGTGTTAGCTGGTTGTAGCTAGCTGGTTGTGTTAGCTGGTTGTAGCTAGCTGGTTGTGTTAGCTGGTTCTAGCTAGATGGTTGTGTTAGCTGGTTGTAGCTAGCTGGGTGTGTTACTTGGTTATAGCTAGCTGGTTGTGTTAGCTGGTTGTAGCTAGTTGGTTGTGTTAGCTTGTTTTCTCCTCTGAGTGCTAACGGGGAAGAAGCGGCTCCTACTTTGTCTCCGTCGGGTCCCGGGTCCCCCTTGTCCCCGTCCTGTCCCCTGTTGCCCTTTGAAAAGAGACAAACGTGGTCAAAACCTGCAGGAAGCTTTAATAATAATAATAAGAATAATCTCAGTGAAGCTTCATAACGAGCTCCCACCGTCAACCCGGAGAACCCCATGGCGCCCGGTCTCCCTGCAGCACCCTGTGAGGACAACAGTGGATTATTATTATCATGTTTACAGATCAACGTGCACATTTAGAAACAGATCTGAATAATTACATATTCAAATATTTCAAAAAGATACCAGCAGAGGGCGCTGTGAGGCGTTATAGCCAGCAGAGGGCGCTGTGAGGCGTTATAACCAGCAGAGGGCGCTGTGAGGCGATATAATCAGCAGAGGGCGCTGTGAGGCGTTATAACCAGCAGAGGGCGCTGTGACCCTGCACTTTGCTGCCTACCATCAGAGCGCAGGACACTCACCACCACCTGTGACTATGTTTAACCTGCATCTGGTCCGTTCATACAACGTGTATCTACATTACATTACGTAATAACACCTCAACAACTCACCGCGGGACCCTCAAAGCCGGCATCTCCACGGACACCCACGGGCCCCACAGGACCCTGGAGAGACAAACAGGAGGGTCGACGTTACTGCACGTTCTGTTAATACGACTTGGCCTGAACTGGCTGATCTCAAACCGCCATCTTCAATCTCATCAAACATTAAATCTCATGTGACAAAATGTTACATTTCTTTTCTTTTGTTCCTTCGTGTCAACATTTCACAACGCGTCCATGGCACTAAACTTCTTTGCTTGTTTATCGTCTCCACGTGAGAATTCTTTAAACTGGAGTTGCAGACATTGTCCCCTCTCACTTATACATGCACAACATACAGAGTTTAATTCCACTTCAGGACATTTCACGCTCAAATCCAGGAAAAGCACCGTACAGGATCTCCTTTGGGTCCGGCGGCGCCGCTCAGGCCCGCATGTCCCTGTGGAGAGGAACACATCGACTTCAACCGCCTGCAACCCGACCGGTCAAAAGTCCCGTCTCTGCTCCTTGAGCTGGACTCACCTGGGTCCCTCGGAGCCCTGGAGGTCCCACCTGCCCCTCTACACCTGGGGGCCCCTAGCCAGAGGAGAAGAGAAGGTCATCTTCATAGAATGTGTTGATGTAACTCTGGTCACATGACCTCTGTTCTTCTGTCCACCCTGGAGAGGGATTCTCCCCTATGTGGCTCTCCTGAAGGTTTATTCAATTTTTTTCCCCATGAAAGTTTTATTTTCTATTTCTTGGGAGTTGTTCCTGATCCGATGTGAGGTCAAAGGTCAAAGGTCAGGGATGTCGTATGTGTAGAGACTGTACAGCCCTCTGAGGGGAGTTGGTAATTTGTGATATCGGCCTCTATAAAATAAACTGAAAACGGTTCACAGTCTCTAAACATGTCCAGCATGTTGAATAACACACACACACACACACACACACACACACACACACACACACACACACACACACACACACACACACACACACACACACACACACACACACACACACACACACTATACCCGTGAGCCTTTGGGACCAACACTGCCAGCGGGGCCGATGTCTCCCTGAAAGAAACAATAAACAGGGAATATAAATAACATACATTTATAAATAAATGAGAAAGTGACCAACTTAGTCTGAAAGCTTCCAGACATAAGGTATAAATACATCAAATAACATGAGATTATTTTATGTTTTACGCATAATATGTAATTAATCTTTCGTCTTTGATCCTCTGCTGACTCAAATTCATTCAGATGTCCATATATACAATGTCATATGATTGTATATATATATATGTATATATATATATATATATATATATACATATATATATATATATTTATGGATTGATCTACAGGATAAATAGTGGTAGAGCATATATATATAAAAAAATGGTGTGCTGCAGTGTGTAAAGAATAAGTAACCGTATATAATATATATATATATATATATATATATATATAAAAAAACATAAATATCTAAATAACTAAGGAAGTGACTAACTTAAGTCTGACGTCTATGAAACCTTCCAGACATAAAACATTTGATTAATTTGACGTTTTATGCGTGATATGTAATTAATCTTTAGTCTTTGATCCTCTGCTAACTCAAGTTCATTAATGTGTCCGATGACTAATAATCATCATCATCCATTTAAAATATATCTCTAAAAAACGAGCATCTTAAAAAGTGTCTTGAAACCGGACGAGGAGTAAGTCCCCGACAGCTTCCGGTCGACGACGAGGACTTGTTACCTTGATTAAAATACTCATTTATTTAAATATATATATAGTTCTATAGGTTGAACAAGTATTGGAAACATTGGGGACAACAAGAAGAAAAGAAATACACGACTTATGTCATTTTTAGACGTTTCACTGCAGAGAAGTTCCACCTTAAAGCTTCTATCATTCCCTTGGCTCTCGAGATGCACGAGAATCTTTGTCTCTTGTCACGGTAAGTTTAATATCATTAAAGAGGAACAGGCATGTTCATGTTCAACATCGTGAGTAACACA
The DNA here is from genome assembly GCA_036178185.1 of Liparis tanakae. NCBI lineage: Eukaryota > Metazoa > Chordata > Actinopteri > Perciformes > Liparidae > Liparis > Liparis tanakae. The sequence goes on along the minus strand of CM070090.1, from coordinate 1,996,321 downwards.
ACAACAACAACAAAAGTAATCAGTTGCATGCCTCGTTAAAAGAAATATTTTAATAAACCCGTTTGACTCGTGTTCCTCAGCTGTTGCGGCGTCCTCTTACCCGTGAGCCGTTAACTCCTTGAGCGCCGATTCCTCCCGTGAAACCGTCAGCGCCCTGGGACACACACACACACACACACACACACACACACACACAGATTTAATACATATATTGATATCAGATGTATTTTGCCGTCTTCCGATGTGTGTGTGTGCTCACCGTGGGCCCCGGCGGACCTGGGGGCCCGTCCAGCCCGCTGTCGCCCTGGAGACAACAGAGCAGCACGATCAGCGATGGGTCACCAGATTAATAATCAGGCATTTGACACGCATGCCTAATTCAGTCTAATAATCATATTGAAGTCAGTATTAAAGACAAACACAGTTGATTAAACCTTTAATCTCAATTCTTGAAACTGTTGCCCAATCCTCTAAAAATATAAAATATAAATAACAGGGATGAAAGATATAGATGTATACAAGTAAAATATAAAATACAAAAATATATACTTAATTTTGTATTTTATATTTTACTTGTATACATCTATGTCTTTCATCCCTGTTTTTTATATTTTATATTCTATTCTCGTGTGTTTAGTTTATTGGTGCTGCTACTGTGACGACAAATTTCGCCTTGGGGATTAATAAAGTATATATCTATGTATCTATCTTGCCCCAAAGCATGCTGGGAAAGAGGTTAGGAAAATGAAGGGAGATGCAAAATCTCCTCAAATTGCTCACGCTGCAACATCCAGGTCCTCCAGGCCAGACGATGACGCTGGGTCAGAGGTCTGAGAGCTCCTTTGATTTCTCCAATCATTTGAAACGAGCTAAAGTTTAAAGATCCGACACTAAACATCGCATGTGTTATTATTTTTATCTTGTACTCAACCTCAAAAAAGAAGCAGAGCTCAACCGTTTAGAAAGGCGGCTACATAAAAATACGGGAGTCTATCAATCGTACGTTATTTTTCATGATTGAATTAGTTTTCTTCCTCGTGACACGTGGTGACGTCGTGGTGAAGGCCGAGACGACGACATGCACTTCACGGAGGAATCATGCACAACTGTGCAATGTAGAAGAAAAGAAAGAGCAAAATCCTTTTTCTAAATTAAAAAAGAAGCTTGCGGAGCATGACATCAAAATCCTTTTTCTAAATTAAAAAAGAAGCTTGCGGAGCATGACATCACTCACATCAGGACCGCTGGGCCCCTCTGGCCCGGAGCCGCCTCGAGTCCCCCGAGGCCCCTGTAGGGAAGACCCAAGTAGAGCATGTCACTGTAACACAACACTGCATCATTGAATTACATAGAGGACGCTGATTTAAAATACTACTGAGGGCACGTTTTAATACGAGTAAATCCAAAAATAAACAGAAGAGAAAAAGTGAGTCGGAGTTTGGATGAGGGATTTAAAAAAGGGATTCTGAAACCGTGATACGTAATTAATCTTTAGTCTTTGATTCTCTGTTAACTCAAATTCATCAATCTGTCTGATGACTAATAATCATCATCATCCATTTAAAATACATCGTTAAAAAACGTGCATCTTATATTATTATAGACGTGGTGGACCCCTCCGGGATTTAAAACACCGGTACCGATGTTGACTTGATTTGATGACGTCACCTTAAAGATGTACTGATGTCACTGATGTGCAAATGTGTTATTTGATGTGGCTTTTCTAATTGTTTTTAATCTATTTTTTGGTCTGTTTTTTGTTGCATTGTATCCTTAAAGTCCTGTCTTGTTAATTTGTAAAATTTAAATAAATATATACATAAAGGGATTCCGAGGCTCACGTCTTTTCCTCCACAAAAGTCGCATTGTTTGTTTTCTGGCTCTCGTTTCGTTTGTGAGAATTAATTGACACACAGACGCTTCCTCATTGTTTTTCGATGGCTCCAGTGATGTGTTGGACGGGTTCTTCCGTTTTCTTGTGTGTGAGCAGCTGACTGGATGCTTCTGGTTTTGTGAACCGAGTATTTCCTCTCCTACACTTGTGATGTCATAAGGAAGTAAACGGGACACTCACTGGTGGTCCGACGGCGCCGGGCGGGCCCGGTACACCAGTAGAGCCCTGAATGAAGAGACAAGGCCAGGATCAAAGAGAGACACTTTCAGTCTTTTATGTTTTTGTTTTTGTGAGGACAGATTGTAATTCTGCTTTTTTACTAATATGCATGATGATGATAATTAAACTGCACCAATGAGTACCTGCTCACCGGGTTCCCCGATCTCCCCTCTTGGACCCTTGAAGCCGATGAGACCCTGAAGAGGTGAAGAAGTGTCAGTCAAGGGCCACAACACGATATCATGAAACCAACAGATTATTAATGTTACAGGGATTGTTTTGTGTATTCCTCATCCTCTCATTGCATCGTTACCGACCACCAAACATCAGGCGTAACACGAGAGCACAGGTGTCAAACACAAAAAAAAACTGTGCTTTTATTTTGAAGTTTTTAAATTAAATGGATTTACGTTGTAATATTAGAGACATTTTCTTATGTAACGTATTTATACACTCAAATAAACAATAATCAAATGCAAAGAGAGTTATTTTACAATGTGTTTGAGGAGTTTATAAAGTGTTTCCGGCCCTTTAAGAGGGCGGCCATGATGCTGATGTGGCCCACGGTGAACAAGAGTTTGACACTCCTGGACTGGAGGAAAGAAACTGTGTTGGTTCAGCAGCTGATACAACGTCTGCCTGTGGTTTTTATATCCCTTTACAGGGTTCATAAACATGAGCAATGCATTTCTAGGACTTTTCCAGGACCAAATATTTTGTGAAATCTCAGGTGTACACATGAAGAAGTGAGAAAATGTTGTTTTTAAACTAACAATGAGAATTCTAAAGCATAAAGTATATATACCGTGTAAATCAACAAATGAATATAACATATTTCCATGACTTTTCTGAAATTATTTATGACTTATCCAGGCCTGGAAATAAACATTTTAAAGATCCAGGACTTATCCAGGACTTTTCCATGAACAAATATTTTGTTAAATCTCACATGTACACATGAAAAAGTGAGAAAATATTGTAATTAAACTAACAATGAGCATTAACATATGAATATAACAAATTGCAAAGAATTTTCCCAAACTTTTGTGATTTTATTTTTCCAGGTTTCCCATGACCATATAAACCCTGCTGTATCTCTATACAGGCTCCTCTTCTCACAGCCACCCCCCGTGCTCAGTACATGGGTACCCATGATGCCCTGCGTGGTTTTAGAGCCCTGTGGTCCTTGGAGCATGTCCACATCCCCGTGTGTAATGTTTCCTTTTGGATCGCTTCCTATTGCTCCGACGTAAAAGTTGATGAGAACTTGGCACTTCGTGAGTTTCCCTCAGAAATACAGCCGAGACAAATTCCCCCTTAAACCTTCTCTTGTTTCATCAAAAATAATTGAATGTCTGCTTGTGTTTTGACATCATGTAACATGGGAGCCCCCCCCCCCCCCCCCCCCCCCTAGAGCAGTCAGGTGAAACTGCTTTGGATAAAAGTGACAGCTACTCATATATATATATATACATATATATGTATATATAACTTATCCACAGGAACATTATGTCAGTGACAGGCTAAGTGCCGACTTGATGAATTGGGGATAACCATTCCTTCTTGGCTACAATTTCCCAAACTGTAAATCTGAAAAGTGGAAGTGTTGCCGAGCGAGTTGTTCCTGCAGAAAGCCGCCGGGCCGTTTCATTCCTCACCTCATCGCCTTTTTCCCCTTTGGACCCTCGCTCTCCCCTGTATCCCCACGGGCCCTGGCGTCCATCGGGAGACAAGGTGGAACGGTTTTAAAGGATGAGTAACACTCATGTTGTACGTGTTCCGGCGTTCAGCCGTGCAGAACGCGCCCACCTGGGATCCGGGAGCGCCGGCTGACCCGGGCTGACCGTCGTCTCCGTTCTGCCCGTCTCTCCCCGGAGACCCGCCTTTCCCGGGAATCCCCCGGAGACCCCACTCGCCCTACAGACAACAGAAATGACATAATAGTGATGACATCGCAATAAAAAATTAATACATCACAATAGCAGCGGCCGTGAGCTTCACACTGAGACAAGCCATGATGTAAATTATAGGTTTGCACTGGGAAGACATTGACCCCCTCCACCACTCAATAGCAACACACTGAAGTAAACTGTGGCAATAACTCACACACTCATATTCTCGGTGAATGGCTGCACCACCAGGCAGCGGACCGCTTTACATTTAAAAGGACGCGCTGCTGCACACTGTGCAAGTCTTTTTAAAAAAATATAAATGTTATGGTTCTCTAAGATATTCAGAGCATTATTACAACAGCAACATCAACCGTAAAGATATAGTGGAGTCAAGTCTACCTGCAGAGGATGACATCACTTTCCCACTGTGTGTGTGTGCGCTCTTGAACCTCTATGCCGGTGGGGACCTCAACCTGACTACACACAGCCCCGTGGGGACTTGTGTCCCGGTGAGGACCTAAAATGAGTGAGTGTGTATGTGTGTGTGTGACAACAACTTCCTTGTTGTCATGATTAGTCATGTGATTGGTTTGAAAATGAGGACGACATTTGATTGGCTACAGGTCGGTCTATGTTGAAAATAACGCGTTTGCGAATCGAGCGACGGCAACAGGGGACTCTTAAAAACCCACACACGAATGTGTAGTGATCCACAAACATGTGTTTGCATTTGTGAGTCTCTCTGTGTGCATTTGCAATTATTGAGTCTGATGTGACCCCGTACTAAACAGAGCCGACACCAGAACACGCGGTTTGGGTCCTCAGTACCACCGCGTCGCGCGGCTGAGACCTCACACAATAAATAAATGGAAAAGGGATTTCATTTTCCATACGCTCACAATGCAACTTCCACGACGCCCGTTTGGGTATCTTAAGATGTTTTTACGAGAACCAAACAAATGAAGTCATTAAGCTACAATAAGTGTGGGGGGAGGGGGCGTGGTCTAAGTGAGAGAATGTGAAAGGTTTAGAGAAATTGAGCGAAGCAGATCAACTATAATACATTTCATTACATTTATGTGGAAAATAAACTTGGCAATACAAATATGCCCATTGTTTGTTCTGTCATGGTTACATCATCGGGAGTTACATGCACGAGGGTTTCCAAAACACCCACTCAACCACACTCACTCCCCCATATCACAACCCATTTACTTGAACTCACAAACGGTTCCACTCTGCTGGATCCACTGGTGTGTATATTCAGACAAACACACACCGTGTGGACGAGCATTGTTCAATCCCATAGAAATTAAACTTCATCCACTTAGAGCATTTAGCAGTTTTTCCCATGGCAGCGACCCACCAACCCAGAATCAAAAGAATAAAGCACGATTTTCTGTATTTAAAAATAGATTTCTGGCCAGCTTCTCAAACATCTCAATAGACAAATTACACCGATAAAGAAAGTTCTGGATCGGATAAAGAAAGTTCTGGATCGGATAAAGAAAGTTCTGGAGTGATAAAGAAAGTTCTGGAGCGATAAAGAAAGTTCTGGATCCGATAAAAAACGTTCTGGAGTGATAAAGAAAGTTCTGGATCCGATAAAAAAAGTTCTGGAGTGATAAAGAAAGTTCTGGATCCGATAAAGAAAGTTCTGGATCGGATAAAGAAAGTTATGGAGTGATAAAGAAAGTTCTGGATCGGATAAAGACATTTCTGGATTGGATAAAGAAAGTTCTGGATCGGATAAAGAAATTTCTGGATTGGATAAAGAAAGTTCTGGATCGGATAAAGAAAGTTCTGGATCCATTAATAAAGTTCTGGAGAAGTTTGGGTGCTGCTTACCATCTCTCCAGGCGGCCCTGGTCGTCCTCTCTCCCCGGCGTCACCAGCTGGCCCCTTGAGAAGCATGAAAACACACACAGGTCATCCTAAAGGTCGTTGATTCTCTTTTCGACATTTTGTTTGCGTCAGTCGTCGTGGGCGGATCTCAGACCTGTATGCCGGGACTGCCGTTCTCTCCGGGTGGTCCTGGAGGGCCTCCTTCACTCTGCAAGCTCACAGAGAAGACACCGGCCTCACGGTCAGCAGGAAGTACCCAAACAACCCGAATCCCAACGCAGAGAGGATCGTCATCGCCACGTCATACTCACAGGCCAGCCGGCGCGCAGCAACTGGTAGAAATTGGTTTGCTGTAGAAAAAATGGAAACAAGCGCGATAAGTTAATCGCTCAAGGGGCGGGGCTTATCTCTGTGGCCTGACTCCGTGGAAACAGTTATCATTTCCTTCATCCACCATGAAGAACTAACCAATAGTTCTGCTTCATACTTATTGAGGATGTCCCACAAACGTCTGAGCATGTAACGCCCTTGTGTTTAGATTATAACATTAATATTATATATATATATATATATATATATATATATATATATATATATATATATATTATACATGACATCGCCCGTAGGCTCACACAGCTCGGTGACCTTCACCTCTACGTCTTGATAACTGTCTCTTCCAGCTCCACTAGAGCAGCAGTTAGATCCACTAAAGGCGGAGCATCTCAACGCTGATTTGATTTATTGGACAAAGGGCCACTACAGCAGGTATGCGGATCACCTTTGCAGGTTCCTCACGTGAAGTTCAAAGCACACGCACTCTGTAACAAATCGCCTATCGCAAAACTACGAACAGACTTCTATTTCTGTTGTGTTCTCCATCATGCTGACATGCTGCTGAGTGATGCTATGACCTACAGCTGTGTGTCCACTGCAGAGAGATTAAACAGATGGGGACAGAGCATCAGCTGGCACGCACAGCGAGGCGATCGGTGTTATGGATAGTCTGGGAAGAGGCTCGGGTCAGTCTGGGAAAGAACATTTGATGTCCAGGATTTCTTTCAAAATGGCCGACAACAAATTGCCTCAGTGTTTACTAGAGAGAGGAGCAAAGCAAACGCAATCTTGTTCGCAGACATCAACCATCAACTGGAACGATGTTTGAAGGAACACGAGGAAATGTGATCGCTTATGAGGATTGAGATGGAAAGCTTCAGATCAATGTATCATGTATCTCTCTCCGCATTCAGTGGTGAGATCAGTCCAGAAAGTGTTTAGGCTAGTTTAGCACAACACAAACGAAAAAACAAACAGGCATGGGGAAACAATTGGCCTCCTTCGATAGCAGGAAAATACATCTTCTGAGAACTTGTCATATCTTGTCAAGAAACAGCTGGGTTCTCTCTAAGAGGAGAAGACTTATGAGATGTTGGTCAGTAAAACGTCCCGATGGGGTTCAATCTGCTTGCTAAGTCCTCATATGTGAGAGCTTTAAAGGGACAGTGTGTACGGTGTGGTGAAATCTAATCTGAAAATAGAAACTTGACTTCCTGGAGGGGTTCAACTCTTAATTCAGCCTTTCATATTTGGCTGTTTTACTCAAAAGATCAAATCACAAACATAAGAAACATATTAAAGAGCAAAGTAACTTTGTCTCTATATCCATAAGCAGTTAATCCTGCAGGGACAATAATGTCTGTTTATGTCTTTGCAATTTGTCTAATAGTTGTTGAGATATTTCAGTCTGGACCAAAGCAGCGGACCGATTGGCCGACCTAACCCTACCCCAACATTCTCATGCTGCTATAATGGCTGCAAATGCTAATCGAGTACAAAAACTATGAAACTAATCATTTTGAAAGCTCCCTAATGCAACTAATTATAACTCCAGACAGTTGTCTTTTTGGTTTATTTTCTACAATAAGTTGTCTTGGACTTTTTTCAAGTTTAAATAATGAAAGAGGACCGGACTATTCCCTGAGAGAGAAATGAAAATAGAGAGAGGAGAGAATCAGTTTTAAAGAGATGGGAAACTAAACAACCCTCCTACCTGAAAGGCAGCCCATTCCTCTGCGGTGTTCTTCCACAGGTAGAGCGATGGTAGACCTGCCGGTCCTGGGGGTCCTGGCTTCCCCGTTTTCCCTGAACGCCCTTCCGGGCCCAACTTACCCTGTAAGAAATGAAAAGGAAGTGGCAGGTCTTTGCAAAGCAAATCCATTCATATGGGAATACTCAGTATCACAGGATATGAGTTCATAGCAGTATGTGTTAAAATGTCCAAGGTGAGACTAAGCTTTTATAACTGAAATATAACCTAGGATAGCATTTCCGAGGTGTGCTTAAATCATTGTCAGATGGACTAACTTAATAGATCATCATAGGTTATTATGTGGTCAACGAGCTTCTCTTACCTTATCACCTTTGAACCCGAGCAGGCCACGCTCACCACGACAGCCCTGCCAAACAAGTAACAACACTCAATGAAACAGGTCAATAGACCAACACCCCAACAAGGATATAGATACAAATTAAAACTTCAGCACTTGTCCTTCCAGGCAAAATACTTGATACTAGTAAAACTTCAGTTTGTGGCCTATTAGAATTAATTTCAAGGTCTTACTTTACGAATGCCAATAAAAAAGCTCTGAATTTATTGGCCAAAGAGTATTGCTAATTATTTCTTCAAGCTATTTGATACTGTGTGGATCTCTTGACGCAATTTTCTCAGTTTTGATAATATTCCGCAGTTTTTCTTAACTACAACTTAACTTTGTTGAATTTATTTTGGCAGTACTCATTACATTACTGAAGTAAATAAGTGATACTACAAGACAAGGTCAATTATGTTCAAACTATTGCCAGAGTATTCTTCTGTGGCCCTGGCAAAGTAACATTATGATGTACCTCCCAAGAATTCATGCTTTGTACTAAAAATATAGATTTAGAAAGACTACAAAAAGCTAAGCAAGCAAAACCTGAAACGAAGCACATGCGAGGAGAGAAGGACTATATCCCGAGCCAACAAGACGTCTTCCTTCATGTTCCCTCCAGCCGTCTTCAATCACAGTAATCGTGCTGAGCCTGAGGATTTTATAGCAGCGTGACTCAGCCAAACTGGCCCAGACGTGGCCAGATGTGCAGTCTGGTTCTGGTTCCCGTCTGGCCTGGCAGTCCCTGTGATGACCCACCTCTTACCACCAGGTAAACCATCCGGTAGTATAACATGACTTCAGCCCTTTAGCACCAATCAGATAACTTGGCAGTCAGAGGTAACCCCTGTCACATTGAGTAATGCTATGACGCGCTGTTGAGTCTCCCTAACTGTACGGTTGGCCTTCGTGCTCGGATCGCGCAGCATCAAAGACATGTGGATCAACATGTGTTTAAGCAGGTTAACCTTCGCTGATCAGAGTCAGATGGCAGCTGATTGAGAACAGCCGTCCTAAAGCTGCAAAGCATGAACCTAAGTGACACCTTCTATATTCGCTACAAATAGATCAGCGGTAAACAAGCCTCGGTCTTAGTAATCTATATCCAAACAAATGCATCAAAACAAACTACAACAACTACAGTTTCTCAGTGATCAGTTTACATATGATAGAGATAACTAAATAGGACTTATTGCTCTATGGAAACATACATGTATTACAACTAATAGGGTAGCATTAAAACAAGGGTATTGAAGCAGCAAGAAGACCATAATACAACTCACTTCCTTCCCTGGGGGACCCATTCGGCCTGGTGGTCCACTCTGAAGACGATACATTTGGCCATTGGAGCCCAGGACCAGGTCTCCATCTCTGGATACAATGGTGACAACGGCAGACTCCTCCTTGTCCGGCTGTTTAACCTTGATGACGGGTCTCCCCTCCTCCACTACTGCCTTTGCAGATGTCCCAGAGTCTGTGGATGTTTTAGGATCTGAAGGGACCTTTGGGACAGAAAATCTCACTGAGGATTTCTTCGTGGCATTTCCTTTGTCCAGGTCAATTATGTCCCCGGATGGTTTTCCAGGGAACAGCGACGACGTCCTCCCGCCGGAGTCCGCCTTCTTGTCCGTGGTAATGTTCTCCTCCAGCTGTTTAGAGGACGGTTCAGGCTTTTCCTTCTGGCTTCCCCTAAGTCCATTTCTGGAAGGTTTCCACTGAGAGTTGACCTGTCCGCCATTTTGGAAGCTCGGATCCAACAAGTCGGTGTCCTCTTCCACCACGAAGACATCCCCACGACCTCCTGAACCTTTCCGACTGGATCCTGAAGGTACCGTTCCATCCCCTCGAGAACTCCCTGGGCTCAGGAATGCATTCTGATGAGAAACAAAACAATGAAAAAGGGCTCATTCGAGAACAGTCTTATACAGTCAGATATCTCAACAGGTTTCTAGCTGATCATGTTTTGACAGACGAGTGAACCACAAATAATCCGAGGGACCCATTCAGACCTTTCAAAGTACAGATCGCCATTCAGAAGACGCAAAATATTACCATTACCATCTCATCCCTGCACCCAAGATATGTTAAATCACATGTTAAATTCTTTTTTAAATCATCTGAAACGCTATTCAGACTTAAATGGCCTAAACTTGTCTCCTACAACCCTCAGAAAAGACCACTGTTGCAGACATCTGGGAGTATTCCGTCTGCCCTCAAGTCGATTAGTTTCTCATCTTATCAAGACAGTAACCCATGACGCTTCATGGGTTACTGTCTTGTTACAGTTTCTAATAAACATTTTAGTTTATTGTTCGCACGTAAACGCCTCTCATTGCTGGAGCAACCTTTTATCTTTGACCTTCATTACTCAAGCTTACGTATCACTTCCATGTTTGTTACAAGTTTGTTGGGATACCATTACGGTTTTACTGAACACAATGACAATAAAACTCTTATATTGAACTGCAGAATACATTTTTTACCACTGCGGTACTTTCATCTGCAGCTGTGATGTCCTTCTACTGATACTCAGTTGAGAGCATGTATCATAGTTGGATGTACAAGAATTTAACACTGATCTGGACCGGATTGAGCTGCACATTTTTACAAGCTCCTTACGGAAAACTTGTTTGTTGCTAATATCGCCATATCAAGATGGCATCACACATACACACAGAGTTTGGTGACTAATGGGCTGAAATGGAGACCACTAAAGAGGAGCTGTGAGGCATATGTAGAGCATGACACCAGGATGAGAGGGAAGCAGGAGAGTACACGCCAAGAGATTTGCAGAATGTGCGAGTAGTGTCTGTATTGTGGTTGAGGTCTGAAGACTGTCCATGACTTTAGAGTATATGTAGAGAGCTGTGTGGAAATATCCAATTCTCAAAAAGCTAAAATGTGCTCCCCAGTGAGAGGACAGACTGGAGGTCATTTCTGAAAGAAGAGCTGATGGACAATCTGGTGTCACTGGAGGGACCAACAATCCAAGACTTCAATGCCGAGGGGCCATTGGCTCTGTGGTGGGAGTAAGCACGAAGGTCCAGAAAGCCAACATTTGAAAGCGAGAGAACGGATGAACAAGCAACCAGCGAATTGCTGAATTAATCTTTTAGCAATTTGTGAAGCCGTACTACAGCGGTATTCTATAGAGCAACACTGTGTCTGTATCTGTGAAACTCAGATTTCTGAACCTAAAATCAATCTTTGAGAGCTAGAGGTCAAACATGAACAATATAATTGGAACATACAGGTTTTACAAATTAGTTAAGTTAGTTACAGAGAGAATCTCGTGTTTCCTTTTTGGTTTCACGCATTCGTAAAGGTCCAAAATCAAATAATCATGCTCTTATTGTGTTCTCGGAACCAATGATATGCCCAACCGTTACCCAGAAATGATCAATTAAACATGGCTTTCATTAATCAAATCTGAAATATAAGAACTATAGTTAGTCTCAAACATTGCATTTGCAGTGAAACCCAGCCCATCGGTGAAGGACTCGGCTGGGCAGAGTTTGAACACAGCTGGAAACAAAAGGCCCTTTCTCTCTCTCGCTTATCCCAGGCCAGTCAGGCAGCCGGACCTGGTCGATAAGCTGACACTTGATCTCCTCTGGTCAACATGCCCCCTTGGCTAATCTCCCCGCCAGTCTGTGACATATCACTGTGAACGTCAGCCCAGGCCATACTTAGTTGGAGTACTGTGACACATTGGCCAGTCAGTCAGGAACCAATAGACGTCTAACACTAAAGACAGAAATACCACCGTTTGATGTATTCTAGGTAACATTCTTTTGGGTTCACTCTGATGCAATCTACATATTTAATGTACTTGTCTTAGGGAATGCAGTATGAACAAAACATATTCTGTAAAGACTCAACCAACACAACCCACGAGGGTAATAGATGACTAAAAGCTTGCCCAGTATCTTTACAGATCCCCGACAGAGCAGGAGTTGCATAGCATGTTTCCCCTCGCTTGTTTCCCCTTACCTGAGCCTTCGTGGTCATTCCTATGTTAAGCCTCATGCCCCTTAAACCCGGTATTATTTATTATGTAAAGCGATTCTCTTCTAATTGTGTGTCAGGTACACCCTGTCCACATATTGTTGGTCTGAGTTTCTTTTCATCTTTTCATTGTTTAGGTTCCTTACTGACAATGAACCGAAAACGTTGCAACCTTGTGTTTCCACCTTTGTGGCAGTACTTTTGTAGAAGGCCCATTCCTGCCGGTTTGGTTTTCCCAGCTTGGTGCCTGACAAACACGCCAATAATCAAGTTTAAAAGAGCTGAAGAAATAAGATAACTTGCAGCACATCTCTTGCCTCAGGCAACTGAGCCCGTTGCTTGCAGCTGATGGTGATCGTCTGTTCTGATCCACACTGCTGTATTACAACATGCATGTTGTTAACACAACGCAAATGGACTAACAGTTAACTTCATTGACCCGAGATGTCATCTTGCAATAAATACTGTCATAATGTTTTCCAGCAGGGGAGAATCAAAACAACGTAGAGCAACGCGGCGCACCACGCTGAGCTCTGACATGGTGAAAGTCTTTCTGATGCCCTGAGCGCAGTACGACTCAAAGTAATTATAAAAGCATCAACATTTGCAAGCTTGCTTTAGTCATTATGGATATTAAAGACCGCCAGCAACAGAAGTTTGACCGCATACCAGGGGTCATTGAGAGTCGGGCTGCTGTCCAGACTCCTTTGTAACCGGACCTTGACCTAGGTGCTGCTTTTCCAGCCTTTACGCCACTCGTTCGGCGGTCCAGAAAACACACCGACCAGTTTACACGAGTTGTACATCGTCGGAGAAACTTTTTCCCACATTGTTCTCCAAAAAGAGAAATGTGGACATCTTAACCAGAGTCTTTAACAAAGAATGGACAGACTCTTCTATGTTTATCATTGCCACCGGCTGTTAAACACCAGTCTCTCATATGCTAATTTGTTTTTCCAACCTTCAAAGCAGCTATTGGCCCCACTTGCAGGGACTTGAACCTCTATAAATCAATCACACTGTCACATTCATGTGTTGTATTGTTGTCTCAGTTCCTGTATCATCGAATGCATGTTCCTCTGGTGCAGAGGTTGCCTGTGACCACCAAGACTGTTAGGAGGTGGTCTCGGGGGGCTAATGACGCCTTGCAGGACTGCTTTGAGTCAACGGACTATAGGATGTGCTGTGTGGACCACATAGGGAGGATAGCAACAGCATGACGGACTGCATCACAGGATCTATAAAGTTCACCATACCATCTTGGACTGTACGCTGCTTCCCGAACATCAGGCCTCGGATCTCCAGTGACCTGAAAGCACTCCTTAAGAAGAGGAAGGCAACTTTCAGATCTGGGGACAAGGATGAGCTCAGAGTGAAGCTCAGGGAGGACTTAAGGAGGAAGACGACGGCTGCACAACCGCTGAGTGAGGAGAGGATGTGGACATGATGGAGGTCAACATCAAGGCTGTGTACAAGAAGGGGAGGAGTCAACTCTTGGATCCTTCGATGTGTGCAGCAAGATATTGGAGATGTTCTACGAGTCTGTTGGACCAGTGCTTAGAGAAGTTCTACAGGTCTGTTGGACCAGTGCTCTGGACTTTTACTCTGCTGGTGGAGCTGCAAACTGAACTATCAGGAAAAGGCGGTGGAGAAGAGGACAGTGAAGAAATGTGTGCCCACTGCAATAAGACACCTCTAAATCACTTCTAGCCAGATCCTCCTCAAGTTGAACAATCTATCTATCCATCCATCCATCTACTCATCTATCCATCTACTCATCTATCCATCCATTACTCGTCAACCCATCTATCTATCTACTCATCTATCCTATCTATCTATCCATCTATCCATCTACTCATCTATCCATCCATATATCCATTCATCTATCCAGCTATCCATCCATCCATATATCCATCCATCCATCCAATGCTGTATAAACCGGTTAAACACGTCTGTGTCGGTGCTTCTTGGACAATGTTCCGATACAAATGCTAAACTTCTCCTGCTTAAAAATCCATTTTTAATGAATTTCAGACTCCGTTAGATAAAAAGACATTCTGAAATACCAACTGAACACGGCCACTATTCATCACTGCATTTAATAATACACAGGAGAACCACATCAGTCCCATGAAACAAAGGATCCATGGGCACACCGCCCATAATAATTGGCATGACTAAACTTCTCCGAGACTCCTAAACTACAGTTGTGGGAAAAAACAGTAAATTAGAAATAGGGGGGCTTTTTGACAGGGCACACCTGGAGGACATTAATAGTTATAACAAACCACTGCATGTCGTCCCATCAGCACAGCGGAGCCGACAGATCCCTCTGTTAAGAGCAATGCAAAATATACACACACACACACACACACACACGCTCCTACAAAGGGCTAATCTAATGGCACGGTCCGTAAATCTAACCTAGACACAGGTATGCGGACCGGCTGGGTCTTGCAAGTGAGCGGCGAAGCGATCCGTCCGAGAAAAGAAACGTCTGATGTCTCGGGAATAAGGACGGGAGTTTTTGATTTGAGAGCTGGAGAATGTCATTTGTAAAATGGATGCAAATAAAAAAGATGAACAAAGTGTTGCCAAAAAAGAACATAAAAGAAAGGAAACCAACAACAGAAGCTTGGCACAGAAGAAGAGACACACAGCCAGTGGGTTGTGTGTGTGTGTGATGTGATGTGGGCACCATGCCAATGTTTCAAATCACTGCCAGTAGGGCTGCGGCCATATGGAGAACATTGAAATATCACAACATTCTGGACCCAATACCTTGATATAGATATTGCAACACATCCGTAGAGTTGGTTTTACTGTCACGCAGCATTTAAAACCTGGAAAAGACAACATGTCACATTGTGGTATCCAGAATCTAAGAGGATCTTCTCATCTCGGGATATCGATATCAATTTGATAAAATTCCCTAAAGTGAAGCGTCCATGTTTTTTATGGGTCAGATTTGGTCATGTGCACATAAGGAGAGCGTGAGACTTTCTGATTTGACCCCCGCGTTGTTCAGTAGCTCAGCAGGTTGAGCATTAACAGCGTCATGGTCGGGGAATTCATTCCCAGCGGGACCACCCATGTTAGAAATGTCGCTGCTGGTCGGGATCAAAGCGTCCACCAAATCCCCAGCGGTGGTCCCGGGATAGAGGATCATGAAGCATGTTGGAGGGACAAAAGAAAGAAGAAATATATATATATATATATATTTTATATATATCATAAAATTGCCGCGCAATCTTTAGCTATAGCTTTTCAGATTCAGTTGGATTCTACTCGATGTTTTAAAAAACCCAAATAACAAATGTGCTCTGATAATGCAGATAACTTTACTGGGATGAGTCAGAAGGAAGGAGAGAATCCTGCTCACTGGTGGAAAAAATATACTCACTAAATTAAGGATATTTTCTGATCCTGGACTGCTGTCATTAAGTCAAATGCCTGGTTAAAATGCCACGAATGTGCATAAATACAGGCGGCGCCCATGAGTTCGCTTATAGTTACATAAATGATTACTTTGTTCGATTAAAACCTTCATTTGGTTGGGAAAAGAAAATCAAAAAATCATGCAGTTTAGAGAGAATAGAGAAAGAGAACACACATTTAAATGGCTGTTATTACAAAAATATGAAAAAAACATTTGAATAAACTTAAAATAAAAGATGAACACTAATAACTTGGACTATTACCATTGTTCAGGTTGAAAACTGCAGCAGGTGCAGCCTTAAACTCCTGACTGCAATATATATATAAAAATCACACATAAAACCATTATAGAATAAAAACATCCCCATCCGAGTCCCAGAGCATTACACACCCTGCAGAACTTTTCGTGTAGAACAAAAAGCAAGATCTGCAACACGTGTGCAGGGCTACGCCGGGCAGTACCTTTCCCCCCTGGGGCCTTTGACCTTGCACGTGCACTCCGTCTAAATCCAGCAGCAGCAGCAGCAAATAGCATCCAACGCGGCGGAGCATGTCTGCGCTGCAGGTCCGTCTGCGCTCTGCTCACATTGTGCCCACAGGCGCGGCGGGACACCGATCCGGCTCCCAGCGGACACACCCACCCGCCTACCGGGGTGCACACACACACACGCACACACACACACACACACACACACACACACACACACACACCCTTGCACTCGTACCAAAAGCTGCACATCGTGTACAGAGATGATACATGTAATCTGGGCACAAGCCCAGCCCATCAGCCCCCGGGGTGGCCTCCTTGAACACGCTCAACGTGCAGGGGAACCGACAACTGTCTTGTAAGTCAAATCTGGGGCAACGGAGAATCAAACAAACAACCCCAAGTTTTTTTTAATAATTGCATTTTGTCACTTTTCATCCACAGAATATCAGAGCGTGCTCGACATGACTTTGCACGCTGGACCCCGGAGGCAGACTCGGTGTGGGAACGAGCATCTGAAACGCGGCGAGCTGTTGGCACACGCCGCCGACATCCTGGACCACGATAACTGCTCGCAGACGGGGGGGTGACGTCAGGGGGGTTCCCCCTCCTGCTGTTCACACGCGGAGGGATTTGGGTCAGATGACTATCGAGATAAAAGCAAAAAAACATCTCTTCACGGGAATTACAAGACAAGCTGGAGGAGGGGGGGGGGTGGAGCTGCAGCTCCCTCTGAGTCAGTGGAACAACCACAGTGGACAGACCACTTTTTTTTTTTTTTTTTTTGGGGGGGGGGGGGGGGATTGAACTGAGGATTCTCTGGAGTCGGCTTGATTTACGCCGCTGCGGTCAGCGGAGAGAGAGAGGAAGCCCTCGGGCTCGGGTCACAGGAAGCATCCTTCAGGAGCAGAAAGGGAGAGGTGGTCGAGCGTAAAGAGCGATAGAAATAAACAAGAGGGGGGGGAGGGATTCGGGGTGAACAAGAACCTTTGTGGGCAATCATCTCCCTTTAAAAAAACTTTTTAGAACAACTACCCAGCTTTTCTTCGTGCTCCCTGTCACACATTCAGTTTCAATTCAGTTTGTTTTGTGTAGCCAAATATCACAAATTACTGATTTGCGTTACTCTCTGTACACGTACGACATCCCTGACCTTTGACCTCACACCGGATCAGGAAAAACTCCCAAGAAACAGAAAACAAACTTTCAAAAGACGGAAAAAGGAAAGAACCCTTCAGGAGAGCACCAGAGGAGGATCCCTCTCCAGGATGGACGGACTGGCTTCCAGGGTTCTCCGACGTTCTCGTGGAAAACGTCAGCACTTCCGTGACAACGCTCCGCCGCCCAGCATTTAACCAGAGCCGATTTATCTTCACAGCATAGACAGCCCCCGCACTATATCATGATTTTGGAAGGTGGATTATTAGCTCTCGCTTTGAGAACACTCTTCCTTTCTGTTTTCCATCCTTCCCTTTTCCCATATCCTCCTCCTCCTCCTCCTCCTTCTCTTTCATCCCGAGCATCCCTTCTTTTCAACCACCCACTTCGTCCTGCACTCCATGATTTGAAGGACCTTGGTTGTCTGTAATTACTTCATTTCATACTGGAAACAGTTATCACTGCCAAGCAGATGAAAAGTCACTGGTGATGTGCACGGAGAGAAGAAATAACAGATCTTGACAGGACGCAGAAATGTTGTTAATTTGAAAAGACGAAGGCACGGCAACGAGATGACGCTCTTTCATATTTTTATAGAGCAAACACAAAGCATGTTTCCCAGGGCCGTGTGTTTTAATTTAAGCTCAAAGGGTTGTGGGCCTTCTGCTGAGTCTTTGATACGTCATGCAGTCCAGAGGAAACACGGCTCCGGCTCCAGGATCCACCCCACCAGATGGACTGTCTTCTCTTCATTAGCTAGTCTTAACAAACAGGACCTCCGTCTCCCTCCGCCTCCCTCCGTCTCCCTCCTCGTTGCTGCTCGGACACGTTTGCCACCGGTTGGGTTGAAGCGTGACTGGACTCTGAAGGGTTTCCATGAGAGCGTAAATGAATTGCGTTGACCTTTTATAAAGAGCTCGCTTTAACCTCGCTGAGTTCTTTTCCATGTTTTTTCCAAATGGAGACGTCATCTAAAGAGCGCTAATCAATGAGGCCATCGAGTTCATTTGAATGATGAAGCCTTATATTATATCGCCACAAAGCCACCCTCGTGGGAGACTCTGGGTCAGTGGTTAGCAGGTCCATCTTTCAATCAGCGGGTTGGTGGTTCAACCCCGCCCTGTCGATGTGTCCTCAAACAAGACACGTAACCCTAAATTGCTCCTTGTAGCCGTGTATGTTTGTGAGTTTCTATGGATTATAGTGTCAGCTAAATGAAATGTAATGTATTACAAGTCATAAAGTAATGAATAGCACCGCCTGAGTCAAGGTGACGTTAGCCGTGGACGTTCCTATTTTTGCGAGGGTGTATGAAGACAGTTGTACTGGTGTGGACTCCTTTTAAAGGCCTTTAAATAATAATATAGGCAAGAAATACACCCAACTGCTCTAAAGAACTTTAGAAAACATCTTTGTCTTACCATCACCACCTACTGATACACAAATTTCCACATGCCACTGGCAAAACACAACGGTGGAAAAAAACCTGAAGCTTGTGCATGACTGCATTTCTCCTATAGAACCCGATGGTATCTGGCTATCTTTCAGCGCTATAATTAAAGGGAATGACATTGTATCGCCGAATCTTTAACACTTGCTTGTTTGATTTGCTTTTCTCTCTGTCATTGATATGATTATAAAACCTGACACCCATTAATCACAAAGCCCTGAGAAAGAACTGTATCCATCATCTGGGAGCTGAACCTCAGCAGGATTTACCCTCGGCACGTCGGCTGAACGCCACGAAATGAAATATGCCCGAATAGAAAGTGACGACCTGACGTGGGTCACTCATCCAGCTCCGGGGCCTCGCTGGAGCTTCTCGGCTGGCTCCGGTCACAGAGTTGAGGAGGTCTGTCAGCAGCGCTATACCTGCTCCCACCTCTCTTTCTCCAACGGAGCGAAACGTTTCGAGAAAAGCAAGAGCAGAGACGAGGGAACAGCATTGAGATCGATGAAGGAATGTGACGCTGGCTGGCATGGGAGCTTGTTGCTTTTGGCCGACGGTGCGAAACTTGACAGGAATGCAACATACAGAACGATTTATTCTGGCTTTTGACAGGTCAGGAAATATACATCAGCTGCGCACAGTTTGAACATGGCTTGGCTCTCCTGACAGGCAGATGATACGATATCCAGAGCTCAGCGACGACACCCGGGATAATAACCGCGTAGGAGCGGCTCTCCGGACCCGTCGGTCCGACTCGCTCCAACCCAGGTGGAACGAGGCGAGCCGATGCCAGCAAAGGGAGAGAAGACAGATACAAGTGGTCCTGACATCTGCCGACTGTAATATCAACATTCAATCAAATGAGAACATGCCGAGTCAAAGGGATCGGTTGTAGTGACGAACCCAAAGAAACCCGTTGCCACGTCTGCAGCTCTACGAGCCCGTTGGCCGGTTTGATTCAGGCGTATTGCTCTCTGCAGCGATGCTGAAAGAAGCTGGAGTTGCACTGAGTCTGCTCCACGTATAGAAAAGCCAACAGCTGAGGCAGGTTTTAAGATGTCAGAAATATCACCCGTCTGGTATAAACTACCATTTAAAAGTTTGGGGTCACTTAGAAATGTCCTTATTTTTCAAAGCACTGTTTTTATCAATGGAGGTATTAAAATAGTCATGAATCCTCTCTCTACATAGTTAATGTGTAGATGACTATTCTCTGGTGTTTATTGAAGTCTCTACAGAGGTGTGTAGAGGCCCATCTCCATGTTCTAGTGGTACATCGTGTTATCGCCTTAGAAGACGAGCAGAGGGGTAGAAAACCCATGAATAACCTTTTTATGTGAGCGCAGCTGAAAACAGTTATGCTGCTGAGAGAAGCTATAAAACTGGCCTTCCTATTTAATATTTCAAATAAAAAAAATCTAACCTTGTCAATGTCTTGACTACATTTTATATTAATTTTGCAATTTATTTGAGTATTGCTTTTTATGTGAGCGCAGCTGAAAACAGTTATGCTGCTGAGAGAAGCCATACAACTGGCCTTCCTCTGAGCCACAAAAAGAACATTCATATTTATAACAAAAATCATTATTTATAACCTTATCAATGTCTTGACTATATTTTATATACATTTTTTTATTAATTTGAGCCATAAAAGTGTGTTTTAATGGAAAACACAAAATTGTCTTGGTGACCCCAAACTTTTGAACGGAAGTGTCCATAAACACTTTGGATTGCGGGTAACGGGGTAACTTCTAATTTAGCGGCCTTAGAAAAAGAAAAAGGTCAAATTTGACAAGCAACCTTCAATAACGAGCAACCTTTACCGAGACACGGAGCGTACTCGTTTACACAGAAAACGACACGGTGGATTGACAGAGTCACCGAGGGAAGTGTCAGAAGATGATGGATTGTTTTTTTCCACCCCCTTTTGTTTTCGTCTCAGCTTGCCAGTAAAAAGCCACCGACAGCCGAGTGGAAACACTGTGTTGTGAAACAGGGAACACGACGCCCACGGGCGTGTGTGTGTTCGCCTCTCGCTCTCCGGCTGAGGCAGCTTTAGGGATCAAGTGCAAGCCGGGTTATAACTATTTATAAAACCGAAAGCTCCGTCATGGTCCTGGCTTTTTATGACACGTGTTTAAACTGTATACACACATCGACGATTACTGTCAATCCCATGAGTAGGGCGGTAATAAGACAATGTTTTTGCAATTGGGATTATGATGATACAATAACCACATTGCGTGGCGAAGACATTTGATGCTTTTGCAGTTTCAGAATCACTCTGCATTTGAAAAAATGAATAAATGTGCTCAACTGTAAGCGAGGAATAAAGATATTGCGATGGGATGACGGGAGAATCACGACCTTTAGTGAGGAGCACCTTAAAAAGGTACAAAGTTAGCTGCAAAAGACGCTAGAGAACGACCAACTAAGGAACCGATGTGACCGTATTTACACAGAGATGCCGGATACAGCTGTGGCAGAGCATGGAGCTCATAGTTCTGGCTCTGGCGTTACATGTTTAGCTAAGGTCCCCGACCTCACAGGTTTTAGTGCACTTTGGAGGAGCGGTAGATTAACGGGGCGAGTGCCATGTCTCTACAGACACCTGTCAAGGGAGCCGGTGGACATGCATCAAAGTCAGGAAACCCCCACGACCACGACGTGGCCCCGCGGGCCGCTACGTTACGCCTCGCCGGCCGCAGAGAAACAGAAATAGATCTTGATATTTCCTTTCTTTCCAACGTGCAGATCGTGAGCAGAGACAGAGGCAAGACGCCTGTACGGCTCCACAGGTCTGGCCTCTGTTGGTTTGATGAGCAACAGGCCAGAGGGAATCTCTCCCTGGTGCACTAAGATGCATCTAGTGTTCAATGTTCTGGAACCGCGGATCATTTTGAGACAATCCAGTGCAGCCCAAACATCGACTTGTGTCTTTCTCATCAGACACTTGTTGACTTTAACTGAAGAAAGTCACTCCCTGTGTCTCACCATGTGCTGCTGGAGAGCTTCAGTTAGCATCTGTAGCGTGTCTCAGTTAGCATATGTAGCACGTCTCAGTTAGTATCTGTAGCATATCTCAGTTAGTATCTGCAGCATGTCTCCTTTAGCATCTGTAGCATGTCTCCTTTAGCATCTGTAGCATCTCTCCTTTAGTATCTGTAGCACGTCTCAGTTAGCATCTGTAGCATGTCTCTACCTCCTGTGCCATGGACGGTGGAGGTCTGGATCGTGGTCCATGCCGACTACCGACTATTCATCCACTCTGTCATCCTCACTGAATGTGTTTATGTAACTCTGCAATGCTTCCTCCTGGTAACATGACCTCCAGAAGGAGAAGGAGAAAGGAGGTGCAGCCAGCTGGAGGTGGTTTAAGGTAACTCTGAACACAATATGCTTCTGCAAACATGTCTCCTCATCTCTAAACAGGAGTTCTACATCATCCCATCCCAATGCCATCCCGATGGGAGAAGCGGAGCCTGGTGGAACTGGCACACCACCCGTCTGCCGGCCTGCTCCGTCAGGTCACTACTGTACACTGTAAGGAGAACCAGATGCTGCCTGATTGGCGCATGTGTTCTGCATCTGCATGAAAATGTCAATTCGAACCAGCTTGATTTCCCCCTTTTGTTTCCAATTCAAACACGTGTGGCCGATTCCAGGAACAAGGTTAGTTCTGCGAGCGCCGGTGTGAACATGCCATGTGCACCTCTTTATTTTGTTTGGTCTGAGAGATTAAACCGCGGCATGCGTGTAGTCATAACACAACAAATTGCCGTATGGACACTAATCACTTGGAAATATTCAACCATCATCAACATAAAGGTTTCTAAACATGGGATGAAAAGGTTTCATTCCTTCACGTAATGTGGCGTTGTGTATTCAGAGGAGTATTAACAGAGGGACCGATCCAGAATTAGTCACGCCGACCGGTTAGCGGACGAGATCGGGCTGAAGGTGTCGAGTCAGCATTACATTCTGGTCGCACGCACAGGACCCCCCCCCACACACACACACACACACATACACACACAGGTTACATTTCACCCATCAGTACAGGGTCACAGTCTCAATAGTTGCAAACGCACACAATGCCGCACAGAACAAATATATTAGATTTACAAATGCACAAGAGTTTACAAATAAATTAGACTCACAAATGCACGCACAACGATTCACAGATATATTCCAATGCACATGTAAATAAATTGTGATTTGTTTGTGGATCGCTACACATTTGTTTGTGGGTTTTTGAGACTCAACATAGACCTATCTGTAGCCAATCAGATGTCGTCCTCATTTACAACCAATCACATGACTAGTCATGACAACAAGGAAGTTGCTGTCTCTCACACACACACTCACACTTTTTAGGTCCCCACTGGGACACGGGTCCCCACGGGGCTGTGCGCAGTCAGGTGGAAGTCCCCACCGGCATATAGGTTCAAGAGCACACACACACACACACACAGAGTGGGAGAGTGACGTCATTCTCTGCAGGTGGACTTGACTTGTTGTAATAATGTTCTGCCATGGTTCGATTCGCAAATGCTTTTTTCCCAACATAGACCTACCTGTAGCCAATCAGAAGTCGCCCTCATTTAAACCTCTTATTGAGGCTGAGACCCATGACCCTGAGACCAGTGAAGTGGTGCATTCGGGATAAGAGGAGACGACATCGTGATTTAAGGTGAGCTTGGTTACCGTGCAGATCTCAACTCTGGTAGTTTCCAGTTCCTGAAGATGCACACCACCACATTGTGAGCCTTTCAATTGAAAACACACACACACGGAGAGTTTAACCAGTCAGCCAAGGACACGGGTTGTGGCGGCCGCTCCGCTGATTAATGGCAGACCCTGGGTCTGGTGGGGTTCCAGATGGAGACGTGATTAAAGCCCGTGAAGCCAGACCAGTGGTTTGGGTTCAGCTTGAAGCGGACCGAGCCGCCCGGCCGTCCAGAGCCGGGTCGGAGGCCGACTTACACGTCTGCCAGAGCTCAG
>CM070090.1:1840000-1970000 GCA_036178185.1 Liparis tanakae | reverse complement strand
ACACACATACATGTTCATCACTACTGTGATGTTCAGGATGCTTTTGCATGATTCCTTGTGTAGAGACATCGTTTGAAATAAGTGCCTTTATTTGGTCTTTAAGGGCGTTCCTAATTGTGTGTTTAGGCTTAATTAATTAGAGTAAGTAAGTCGTCTGTAATCCAACACAACGCTGCTGCTGGGGAAGTAATTATGGTTAGAACGACACACACACCTTATAAAAACAACAAGCATTACGGGCCACGTGTCTTTGTGTGTAAGCGTGTGGGAAAAAGGGCCACGGGGCTACTTGTGTGTTCTCATGTGTGTGTGTGTGTGTGTGTGTGTGTGTGTGAGCCTGTCTTTTCGGACTGAATCCAAAAGAGCTTGAACTATCCACATGTGGCTTATTACCCGGCAACAGTTGTTTTAAATATCATCTGGCCGTCGCACAAACATCTGCGTATGCAATATGTGTGTGTAGAGCGACGGAGCATGAAAACAAGTTCTGAGAGAGATTTAAAGAATAAAATACAAACATCAAGGCAGCATTCAGACACCCTGACGTTCATTATCACGTCCGCTGAGCGTCTGACCCCGAGGTCGGGGGGGATGAAACATAACCAACGCAGATTGTGGGCATCTTGTATGGACTGACTGATAGATTATGGGGTGTCGGGTTTATTATTGTAGGCTTTGGTATGTGTTTTATGATGGCTCCATCACGAGGCCCTGGACCTCTCTGTTTCTACACTGCAGAACTTTCCAGAAGGAGCACAGTAAAGTATGAAGTCCCTGTTTCCTCTAAACCACCAAAAGAAGTAACTTCGTCCGAATACTCTCAGCCCCTCACCTCAAACGGCGTCTCGGCGCCCTCGACGGCGCCCCCGATGACGAGCAGCCCGCCGTCGGCTCTGACCGCGGCGCCCCGGTGGACCCAGTCCACGCTCTCCAGCAGAGAGCAGTCCACGTACAGCGCCAGACGCTCGGCGGACACGCCGACGGCCACGCGATGCCACCGCCCATCCGACAGGCTGGCCACGGGGAACCTGGCAGGGGGGGGGGGGGGGGGGGAGAGAGTTCAGAGCAGGCTGGGGCCTCCTGACTCCAGAATACAGATGTGAGGACAAAGGGACAACCTGTTTTACACAGTGAGGAAGAAACTTCAGAATAAAGACAATTTCCAGATTATGTGATGCCAGATTATGTGATGCCATGTGGCCAAAGGAGCCGTAGTCCAGGCTCACGTACCGACCTTCAAGGTGGAGCAGCACCACAGGCAGGTACAAAAGGCCCCAGTGTCAATGAGAACACTCATTATATATATATATATATATATATATATATATATATATATATATATATATATATATATATATATATATATATATATATATATATAAGATCATTTATTTGGGGACTTTTTGCCTTTTTAGTAGAAGCCGAAGGTAGACAGAAAAGGCAGGGCCCTAATATGAGTATTAATATATATATATAAATATAAATTAATACTGCTAAAAATGACATGTAATGTAATTAACTGACATTAATATATATATATATATATATATATATATATATTAATACCGAGTATATTAATATATATTAATTCTGAGTATATTAATATATATATATATATATATATATATATATATATATATATATATATATATATATATATATTAATACTCAATAGTAGTAGTAGTAGTAGTAGTAGCATCTATGTGCATCTGTAAAGTAAAAGTAGAAACAGTTGACTCCCAGACGGGGTGTTCTCACTCGTAGTGCCGCTGCTGGGTTCCCCTGAAGGTGACGGCGTGGCCGCTGACCCTCAGCTGCAGCGCCACGCGGCCGTCGTCGCCGAGCGCCGTGAAGACGCTGTGCTCGGCGCTCCGAGAGACCCTCAGTTGCACCAGGACACTGAACTCATCGGCAAAGCTGAACACACACACACACACACACCATATATCAAAAAGATATCACACAATGGGACAGGTAATGATGTGGCGATGAAGATGAAGGCGTACCCGTCGGCGAGGAGCTGCCGAAGAGGCAGAGCCAAGGTGGAGTACTGCCCCACCCGGAGGAACGCACACCCGCCGCCGTCCTCGGCGATGGAGGCGTTGCTGCCGTTGGAAAGCTGGAGGGAAAACTCCTGCAGAACGTCCACCTCGTCTGGAGAGAGAGAGAGAGAGAGAGAGAGAGAGAGAGAGAGAGAGAGAGAGAGAGAGAGAGAGAGAGAGAGAGAGAGAGAGAGAGAGAGAGAGAGAGAGAGAGAGAGAGAGAGAGAGAGAGAGAGAGAGAGTCAGTATCATCTATGCATGTATGTACTGTATTGAAGTATGTAAGAAAGTATGTAAGTAACTAAATATGTAAGTAAGTATATAAGTATGTAAGTATGTAAGTGAATAAGTAAATATATAACAATGTAAGTAAGTAGGTATGTATGTAAGGATGTAAGTTTGTAAGAAAGTGTGTAAGTATGTATGTATGTATATAAGTAAATAAGTAAGTAAGTATGTAAGTGAATAAGTAAATAACTCAGTATGTAAGTAAGTAGGTATGTATGTAAGTATGTAAGTATATAAGCAATTATGTAAGTGAATAACTAAATATGTAAGTAAGTAGATATATGTATGTAAGTGAATAAGTAAGTAAGGATGTAAGTATGTAAGAAAGTATGTATGCAAGTGAATAAGTAAATATATAACTAAGTATGTAAGTAAGTACGTAAATAAGTATGTAGGTAAGTAAATAAGTAAGTAAATATGTAAGTAAGTATATAAGTAAGTAAGTATGAATTATATAGTAAGTATGTATAATATTAGGCCACAGTGTACCTTTATTACCGTGTAAATCTGAATCTTAAGCGTTTTCTTTATAGCGCGTAGGAAATGTATCTGCAGGAATCTCGTGAGACGGAGATTCCCATCTCAGAGCGGGAGTCACGTCGCCTTCCGTCTCGTGTAACTGACGATAAAACAGGCTCTTAATCTTAATGACGGGTTCCTTTAACGTCTTCTGATTTATCTCCATGCCGTAGGATAAGCATTAAGGTAGGGGGGGGCGGATGTCAGCGTCCCATGATATCTTGGTGTGCTTCCAAGATAAATATCGTGAATTGATGTGACCCTTGATCCCCGAGGGAATCATTACCTGGTATCATTAGAGGTGACGTGACTGACATCCAGTTTCAACCTTCAGAAGTTCCTAGACCCTACGCTAAGCACACTACTCCCTACAGCCATCCAATGGGACCATTACAGTTTTCCATCCGATATGTGAGCGCCGCCCAACGGGAACGGATCCCTGCAGCCGAGTTCAAAAAGCCTCTCCAGAAACATGGCCGCCGTCACATCCTCAGATTAAAGTCTGTGGTTTTTCCAAAGTCACGTTCGACGACCATTAATGGGTTTGACGTTCTGGTGTGCAGACTGTTCCAAGATTAGGAAACCCAGACATGGTAATAACCATTTGGGTTCACCCCTCCTTCTCCTCCTCCTCCTCCTATGCTGCACTCAGGACAACCCCAACATGCCGCGTTAACCCTAACCACCGATGGCATTCCTGAAAAGAGGGAAAAAACACTTACGGGGTCTTTGCCTTTCCAACCTGCCGGGGGCTGCTACACAAATTCCATCCTATTTAAAGATTATTAGTTTTCTGACCTTTGGCTCGACCCACATTGCTGAACACGGTTGTACGTTTTGTTTTGTCCGTCACGTCGTTAGCAGTTAAAGTTAAAGGAGAGTTTTTTTAATTTTGACTAAAAGAGACGTTCATGAACTGTTGATATCATCTGCTCCTGAGGGTTATGAATACAGGGCTTCTTCGTATTTGGAGGAATTGATTCGCCCCTCGGAGGCCGGCGCCCTCGTGTCCCGACGGTGACCACGCGTTAACCTTCGGGAGCTGACGGAGATTATGACCAATCAGGCCGTCGGAGAAGGAGGAGCCTCTCAGAAACACGACGGCGGCACTAAAACATGAATCCCTGGGATGTGACCTCTGTGAACATGTCAGACGTCAGACGCCGCCTCGGGACTCTTTCCAACGGAGTTCCAAGATATATTAGGAGTGCTGGAGCGGGTCGAACCCGACGCTCTCCAAAGCACTCAACAATGAATCCGTGTCCGTCAGAGCCATTAGCTCTTTACACTCATCCTGACACACTTCTACCCCCCCCCCCCCCCCCCCGGGAAACAAATCTGGTCTCGCCCCAAACATTCCAACGTCGCAGCCAGGAAAAGATATATGGACGAGAATCACTCTGAATAATGGTTTTCCTCACACGTCTGACCTTCAGGTAACAGCCGCGAGGAATGCCAAGGTAAAATAGTCGGCTGACGTCGGCAATTAAAAGTGCTTCTCAGAAACCATCGAAACAGAATGCAGAAGAAAACAAGTCAAAAAGCAAGACATAGAGTGAAAGTTGCAGTGCAATGTACTTAAGAAAGCAACACACACACACACACACACACACAGCTCAACCTGTAGAACTATAACAAATAAAGAGTCATTATAGGATCAATAGATCATTCCAATTATGGCAAAGAAATCTGCTTAATTGTAACTAAAAGAATATTTGAGATATGAAATACACACACACACACACAAACAGAAACACACACAACACAAAGACACACATTAACTATTCATAATTGTTGATGAAAAATGGACGCACAGTCCTCAGGAAGAGCGCAGGACTTTGAAGAAAATTTGACCTAGTGGCCAAACCGTGGAATTACACCCTCCAGGTCCTTCACTTGATGCCAGTGAGCACCAAAAGGTTGGTTGCTCAGAGTCGGTTGCTCAGAGTCGGTTGCTCTCCTGGTCGTGAAGCTTTACTCACACCGGAGACTTCCAGACGTCCTTTGATGTGTCACTCCCGACTGCCCAATAGATCGTTATCGCAGTCCCAGCAAGTCGCCATGGGAACATGAACCCCGCCGCAGTTCAACGCTCTTTAGGTGAGCCGTCGTTAATTAGAGGGACAGCGGTTTCCCACAGCTGCGTCTCGAGCCGTAAAGTGGGATCATCTGTTGTGACGTCGTTTCTATTTTAGGATCCGATGCTGCGGGAGATTAGAGAAAAGACGACATCGGGCACTTTGGGCTGGAAGGAAATGACGTTTAAATAAAAGTATGCCGGTAGGTCTGATTACATGTTATTACTGCAGACATGGCCAAACACACCTGGATGCTACCATCCGGTAATGAACAAGTTGAATGGGTTCATAATATGTCAAATACAAGCCTTAAAACCACAGCCAGTATACTGAGTCTAGTAACTTAAAGTCTACTGAGAGTACATTTCGATGTCGCCACATTAGAGCATTCATCAGAAATGTATGTTTCATTGTTAACACAATTACAAAACACAAGCGCCCCGCAATTAACAAAGAGCAACGGACCGTATCGACGACATCAACATCAATCACACACAATCTGCAGCCTCCTGGAGGACGTGAAGGAGGCCCATGAAGTGGAGTGTATCTCAATTAGCTGTGATGTTTAGTGGCAGGAAGTTGGGTTGGGGGGGGGGGGGCGGAGGGGACCGTTTCACACACACATGGGTACCGCTCCGATGCTCTGACGGTCTTCATTAGGCATCACGTTTGTGTCTGTGTTCACGAAAAGAACGCGTTCCCGTGCCAACGCCGTGCCCTGGAGCAGAACTGGGAAAACACGCTCATGGGCCGCTCTCTCAACGCCGCAATCAAACCATCGAGCCATTACGGTGCGGGGGGGTGGAGGGGGGGCAAAAGTGAACCAGATGTTGGGAGTCTTGAGTCAGAGTAGATGTGTGAACAGGGAGGGCTTTCAGGGTGAGCTCAGTCTCCCGGTCACTGAGCAGACTGTCTGCTGCTCGTCGGCTGAGAGTCGGACCCTCCTCACTCTCGAGGTTCTGGACTCGACTTCCGGGCTGAAGACGCCGGCTGATCGAGACTTAACTGGTGTCTCCTCTGCTGTTGCCACACAGCGTGCAAGATTGAA
Organism: Liparis tanakae; assembly: GCA_036178185.1. Lineage (NCBI taxonomy): Eukaryota > Metazoa > Chordata > Actinopteri > Perciformes > Liparidae > Liparis > Liparis tanakae. The sequence continues at coordinate 1,964,025 of CM070090.1, read as the reverse complement.
TAAAAACGTGGTAAAGAAAACACTTTAAACAAAGAAGGACTACTATATATATATATATATATATATATATAAAATATTATTATATATATTATTATTATATAGATGATATATTATTATTCTATTATATATGTTATTCTCTAATATGTTATTCTATAAATACAGTATATATATATATATATATATATATATATATATATATATATATATATATATATATATATATATATATATATATTTCCTCGTTTGATGCGTTTTCTTACAAGGAAGTAATACAGTATATATATTATATATACTATCATATACATATAATTTATTATATATTATACATATACAAATAACTATATATATTATTATATTATATTTATTATTATAAATATATATATTACTTCCTCGTTTGATGTGTTTATTATACGAGGAAGTAATACAATATATCTATATATAAATATAGATATATTGTATTTATATATAAAAATACTGTATTACTTCCTCGTCTGATGCGTTTTCTTTCCTATATCAGATATTTTTAACCCACGCCTAAAGATTTACGTAACAATGCAAACATGATGATGCTAATCTTAAAATCTTATTTAGCATGTTCAAAATCTTAGTGCGATGAAATGACTTAATTGGCAGTAAGTACAAAGCACCTATGACATTGGTTATATATCGGGGGGAAACAGTGATTTTCTCCATGGAAAAGCATGTGATAATAATAATAATATTAATAATAATGTTACCATATGTTATCCATTTCCAAGCAGAGGGAGAAAAAAAAGATGCTCGCCAACCACGGGCCAACAGCAAACAGTGCGTTGAGTCCTGAAAATCACAAACACAGACAGCAGCTGTGTGCGCTTCATTGTTAATCGTCCCCATTCACAGCAGAGCGATGCGTTCGTCTTGATCTCTTTCCATAAATCTCCTGCGTTGCCTCGCGGTGAGTGAAAGCGCCTTCATGCCGATCCACCATTGTTGAACACGATAAACACAACAACACACGCAGACCGCGGGTTCAAACGGCTCCACTTCAATGGCTCCTACGACCGTCGCTCTCCACTTTGATTTACTCGCCGGGCGCTGACAGCGGATGTCGTAATGATGTATCAAAGTCGGCATCGAATAACAAGGAGTCGATAACTATGTCCTCACTGACGATAATCCATAAATGTACACGCCGTTTATAGATTAAACTCAGAGTTCATAACCTGGAACAATCTCTGGCAGGACAATCGCACGTCTCTCATCTCAGGCGATGTGGTGTTTATGAGACACACATATGGTTTCTCATGGATTCAGGTTTGCACTGCGGAGCGCCATCTTTCCCTTCAGTCGCCACGATCTCTCCACATGTCAGAGAAAGTAACCGCTAATGACTTAAAGATCGATGTCTTCAAGGCGCCAAAGCAAACCCATCAACACATGCGCTCGAATCCGCCATAAAAACGTCAACATTTACGAAACGAGATCCGTCAAACGCTGTTCTACTTGTGATGCATTCAGGGACTCGTCGCAATGACTGGCCGGTGGCCCGTGTGTTGAGGCAGTGGTTCACAACCTTTTTTGAGTTATGGATTTGTACCCCCAGAGCAGAGCAAAGCATTTTCGGTTAAATAAAAAAGTAATACACAGCATATAATATCTAATAGATATACAATTAAATGTATAAACTTTACTTATAATTTCTTGAATCTTTATTAAATAAGTATTTTCAAAGTTTTTTTTAATGGATGCTCATTTTAAATACTTTTACCCCAATTTGAGAACCACTGTGTTAACCCTTTATAGGCATTATAATAATGTCAACACTACAGTAATATTGGAGGACATAACAATACAAAAAAATGAACAATTAATATCGTTTCCAGGTAGAAAATCTACAATCAACAAAGTTACCATATATGGTTCCTCGCCCGACAAGGGGTTCAGGGGTGATGTCATTGAGCTGCTTCTCTGTCTACAGGTACGCACACATGCACAGGTGTCCTCGGGCTGTTCTCCCTTTACGGCTTTTGGGAACAAATCCGACTCAATGAGTGGATTCATCAGAATACTGAGTCGTGGCGAGCTGCAGCGCTAACGGGAGTTTCATCAACGCATCATGTGTTCGACTCCAGCCCCTCAGGACCCAGAGGTTCATTCACTGAGCGACTCAGAAGGTCTTTTGTTCCAGCAGCAGTTTGATTTTTAATGAACACCATTTATTTTTAATTTAGCATCTTTCTGCTGGTCTTGTTTTATGGGGCATCTTCTGCTTGTGTTTGTTCCTTGTAGTGTGTTGCTTGTCTGTGTCTATTGTTGTCTGTACGACTTTGCCCACAGGGGAGAAATAACATTTTGTAATCTAATAATCTATTCTCTACCAGAACTAAGGGTTCGACAATCGGGTGATTTTAGGTTGAAGTACTTTGATGGGAGGTCTTTGTAAAGAACGACCAGATGACACAAAACATGCAGCTGAAAGCGGTTCCCTGGAGTCATACATTGTGTGGTCCGGTGTAAAAGACAAGGCTGCTGTAATCAGGGGTTTTCTTTACGGGAGTATTGATCTCTGAACAAACTAAAGCTAATCAGAGAGAAAGAAAGTGAAACACATGTACGTTGCATTTTGACCTGCCAAAAAAAACGTCTTCTCATTAATCTTAACACACACACACACACACACACACACACACACACACACACACTGTTTAACAATCTTGTTGTCGATGTATCCGCCGGGCATCCTTGGAAAAAACAAACGTTTTTTTGAGAGAGAACCAACGCCATGCTGTCAATCCATCCCTTCGATACGGGCAACGTTGGTGAAACAGTCGCACGCCTCAGTAAACACACCTGAAGACTCTCATCCACACAAGGCTGCAGAGCTGAGAGGCGTTCAGGTACACGGCCCAAACCGCCGCGTACTGGAATCACAAACAGATGGCAGAGTAATGCAAACAAGACAACAACAACAACACAAAGTGACCACTAGTCTGGCGGTGGAGCCGGATGCTCGTTACGTTTTTTTGGAACGAGGTCGACTAAATCGCTGCCAGCATCCGCCCGATCATCTCTCATTCACCACCGACTGCGGCCACCTCCTTGGCCTCGAGTGTCGCGTCGCTGTCGTGACGTCGTTTGATAAAAATCCCTTCGACAGCAGAAGAAGCGATTCGTCGAAAGACTTTCTCAGATGGAGAAGTTTAAAACCAGAGCTGCTCGACACGCGGGCCGGACGCCCGCTGAGCGGCTGCCTTCTGCCTTTGAGAAAAACCCAAGCGTTCAAATACGCTCATTCCAGAGGGATGACGCTTCGGTGTGAACATGAACAGTCGAAGGGTTTTGGAATGGACTCTTTGGGGTTGAGCGAGGCCAGAGGTCCACATTCATGACGCCCAAAGCACAGAGCTTAGGCCACGCCTCTCTGGTATGAACTAATGTCTCCTGGCTCAGACATCAGTGAAATGTGGAAGGAGCTTACAGACGTGCCGTCGGAGCGTCACGGCGGGTACCAACGAGCCGCGAGCCAACAGCAGAGAACCCGAATGAAGCCAGCCTGCACTCGCTTTGATTATGGAGCTCGGCTGACGCTCTGAATAAATCCTTCAGTCTGAAAAGGAGGGAAAACACGAGTGAGAAGGCGTCAGTTCTGCCTCCTAACCGACCAATCAGACGCCGGTAGTATTCGGCCGTGGCTCGAATTAATCATCGACTTATTAAATGCTATCCAATAGGGGGCGCATACCCATCTGAGCATGAAAGAGAATATTTTAGTGGGAGTGTCCAACATGCTGCTGCTGATCCACCGGATCCTTAATCGTTATGGAGGTGAGGCCGTCAGGTCAACGCGGGTCAGACCTGGGATGCTGAGGGTCACTGAGGGTCACTCAAGGTCACTGAGGGTCACTGATCCAGGACACCGATGAAAGTTCTCTCACCTCTGAGCTTCTTCTCAAAGTGTTATTCTTTTAATCAAACTGCGTAAATAAACATATGAATATAACACATTTTCCATGATTTTTCCAAAATGTGGGTAAATTCTAACATTTTCAAGGACTTTTTCAGGCCTTGAAATAACCATTTTTTTAATTCCATGAGTTTTCCAGGTTTTCCATGCCCGTACGGACCCTGATATGCTGTGATGTTAGCTTTACGTTAGATGCAGGTCTTTGTTTCTGTTTAATCTTGATTTTTGCAGCAAAAAAATAAATAAATCTAAACTTAATTGTGAAAGAATCTGAACCTACAAACAAGAGTTAAAAGAGAGTCAGGATTAAGGATGTGTTGTATGTCCGCTTGATGTGTAAATGGATACGTGTTTGTGAACACACAAAGGGACAACTACACACCAGCAGTACCTCACAAGTGTGTGTGTCGGCTTGTTGTGAAGACCTTCCTCCGGGGCCAACTTCTAGTCGTCAGAGGGCTTTTCCTTTGTCCGCCCCGGGGACGGGAGAACACGTTCCTCCGATCCAAAGCAAACTCCCGACCGCCCACCGCCGCCTCGTCTCGGGTTGGCCGACCTCCAGCGGCGCTAATCATCCGGGAAGCGAAGCCGGCTGTCACGCCGTCCTCCAGGTCGGGGGGGGGGGAATCTCATTACTCTAATAGTCTGAGAGACGGTACCGACAGATAGCTCCATTACTGCGCTCCGACAAATTACTGGGGGCAGCGCAAGATTAAAAAGACTTCCACCTGAACATGGTTGGAAAACCAGTGGCAAATCACCGGGCCTGATAAGTGGGGAACGGGAGACGGGAAGTCGGAGCAAACTTAAGAAACTCCGATACATCTCAATCAGCCAGTCGTTGACAACCCTCTGAGTGATGAGCACTAAGCCGGTCCGGCCTCAGACGTCATGAGCTCTGGCTAGAGAGCAGGAGATCCGGTGCTCAGACAGAGTTGTGTGGAGATGTTTTATATCCTGTATACATGTTAAGTGATAACAGGGTACTGTAGAAGTTTACGAGACGTCTCAACACATGTATTAGTATGTACTCCAGCTTTGTTTTGAATTACACATGCGGATATTCTTAAATGAACTCTGTGTGACTAGAGAGGTTATAGTGGAACATGTGTAGTTGGTTGACCAGTGGGGTCAACGCCTTTCTATTTAGAGATCAATGTCTTCCATGCCCACCTCCTTATCTGATCATTGTCTTATGATCTGACCACCTACCTATATACAATCAATGTCTTCTATGTCTATATTCTGAACATATCCATATATGATCAATGTCTATATGTCTATGTTCTGACCATGTCCATATATGATCAATGTCGTCTATGTCTATGTTCTGACCATGTCCATATATGATCAATGTCTTCCATGTCTATGTTCTGACCACCTACCTAAATACGAGCAATGTCTTCTATATCTATATTCTGACCATCTCAATATATGATCAATGTCTATATGTCTATGTTCTGACCATGTCCACATATGATCAATGTCTTCTAGGTCTATGTTCTGACCATCTCCATATATGATCAATGTCTTCCATGCCTATGATCTGACCATGTCCATATACGATCAATGTCTTCTATGTCTATATTCTGAACATCTCCATATATGATCAATGTCTTCCATGCCTATGATCTGACCATGTCCATATACGATCAATGTCTTCTAGGTCTATGTTCTGACCATCTCCATATATGATCAATGTCTATATGTCTATGTTCTGACCATGTCCATATATGATCAATATCTTCCATGCCTATGTTCTGAACATCTCCATATATGGACTTATGGTTCGTATGCCTTTGATCACCATCTCTACCTGAAATGTAAATAACTGACCTCTACATTCAAGCTGGTTAACATCCATAAATGGACATGAAGAAGTATGTGTCACCCCAACCTCTATGTGGTGGGTTTAGGGTATAAAGACCTTGTGGTTTCTTCAGAGAGTTGAAGAAATTCTGCAGTCCAGAAAACGGTACTTTCCCTCCCAGGATTCATGTCCAATAAAGAATTCTACTAAATGGATCCTCGTCTGTTCAACCAGACTTAACTACCACCCAGTTTCTAGGAGGTGTCCCTTACAGCGGATAAAGTGAGCTTATGTAAAGAAATCTGTGACATGCTTGTTAACCGGGCCTGGAGCCCAACGCAGGACCCGGGAGGGAATTAAAGTAGACCGAATGGATATAACAGCTACGCCGTTAGCCGGATCGCGAACGCAGCAGATAATGGATGCACTCGTCTTGAAGAAAGAAAAAGAAACGGCAACATTTCCTCATGTGAAAACACGCAGGACATGTGTGTGTGTGTGTGTGTGTGGGGGGTAATTCCAGCGCCACGGGGAGCATGCAATGATGTAAGAAAGTATAAGTGCTTGAGGAACCGAAGGGATCCGGACACAGATTGGAACCAGAAGTTGTATCAGTAGCGAGCGGCAGATGTTCGACACGTACATTATAACAACGTTCTGTAGGATGAGAACTTCTGGGAACAGTACGTCTACTCCCGCTGACAAGACGGGCAGTCTTTCTCCATCAGAGGCTGCAGGACTGGTTATCGGCCTCCGTGTATCAAAACTTCCTGTTCCGCTTTAACTGCTGTTGTAATGGCTTCAAAGGAGAGGGGGGGGGGGGGGGGGTTAAGAACACTGGAGCCGGTCATCAGCAACTTAAATGCACCATTATGGAGGTAAACGTTAAAAAGGGGGGGGGGGGGGGGGTGTCCCCCTTTTGTGATGCTTGATGCACAAAGTAGAGCCTCACATCTGCAGGACTCCATGACCGATTCCCTCCAGCGGCCTCAGAAGTTCAGACCTTTGACATCGCGTGTGCAGATTTTCAGACGGTGCTCATTTTTGTTATAAATATTTAGAGCGAGAAGTATAAAACATAGGATAAACAACACAACATTAAACAAATAAAACAATTTATAACTCGGGAGTGACCTATTCTCTATTGTACAGTCATGGATCTATAACAATAGAATCAGGTCTCAGAGGTGTTACATATTTAAACCATTTTTCCCCAATATGTCAAAAACTGTTCCAGGTTGTATTTGACAGATCATCGTCTCCATGTTGTAAATGTTTATTCATGCATTCAGAGTAGGACTTTCTTCTGAAAACCATTTCCTGGTGAGTGGTTTTCGCCAGCCAGCAGAAGTACATTTATTAAATATCTGTCTCTTTTTGACAACGTTTCAGGTGAATATCGCAGACTTTTTATGGATTCCAGGCCTACTTTTATGAATGCAAGACTTGCGATCAACATTTCGGGACTCATCTGAGTTCAGGCTGCTCTTGTCATCATCCGTCTCCACGTTTTCAAGGGGATCGGTTCTCGTTACCCGACCCTAATCCCCGCTGTGTGTAGAACGCCTTCAGAGCTGCTCGTCATTGTAATGACCCCGATGTGTTCGGGGGGGAGGTTTACGTCCAGCGTGGCTAGACACCACGGTGGGAGGTTGCTTTTCTTATTTAGGATGAATATTAGGGAATTAAGCCGTTAACTTGTTTTTTTGGGGGGTTTCAATCACGAGAACACGATAAGAAAACGGGTTGAAACGTAAAAAAGGTGTTCGGTTTAAAAAAAAAAAAATCTAATAACGGCATATTGAAAGATTGTATTGTTTTAAAGAGGCACAACATAGCATCCATTGTCACAAACTTAAGGGAAAACAGAACCGAAATGAGAATAATAAACTTCGCCAAGCCCCTTCGGACCTTTTTCTCATTTCCTCTCTTGGGATGAATAATATTTGAGCGTGACCCGGGGCAGCTAACCCAAACACGTGGTGCGAGTGTCTGAAGGACGTTTCACGGCACAATGGATCCACGGTGGTGGAAAACGGCTTCAAACACGCAACCGCCTCCCAGAAACAATGCAGAGGTTCCTCAGGGAGAGGAACGTAGAACAGCGAGCCGTCAACACTCAACCGGTCGGGTTCTCCGCTCGCCGGCAGAGAAACCATCAGACGGACGCCACGGGAAGGGGATGGACTGACGGACACGCCCCTCAGAACCATGGAGGGGCATCTGGAACCGAACGTGGTTCTTCAGAGGGATGCCATAGAATAACCATGTCTGGTTCCATGAAGAATCTTTCAAACCAGGGTTCTTTACAGAACCATTTCCTTAAAGAGTTCTTCAAATAACCTATAAAGGTGTCTCAACAAACCTTCAAAAGAAGGTTCTTTAAGGCACCATTTGTGGTTCCATAGAGAACCTTTCAAACCAAGTTTCTTTAAAGAGCCATTCTCCTTAAAGAGTTCTTCAAAGAACCTATTATGTATGGTGTCTCAAAGAACCTTCAAAACATGGTTCTTTAAGGCACCATTTGTGGTTCCATAGAGAACCTTTCAAACCAGGGTTCTTTAAAGAACCATTTCCTTGAAGAGTTATTTAAAGAACTTTTAAAGGTGTCTCAAAGAATCTTAAAACATATTTCCTTATTTGAAGAGTTTTCAAAAAACAAGTCTCAAACTAAAGAATGGTTCTTCAGCAGAACCATGGTGTGAATACCAGGAACACGGTTATGGTATATTCATCTTTCCTTTCCCTTTTCTTTAAGGAACCGACAGGCTCTGAAGTGGAGACAGATCAGAGCGGAGCGGCGTAACATTAGCTTCACACGCCGGTGAAAGACATGAGGCCAGAGGGCAGGAGAGAGAGAGAGAGGGGGGGGGGGTGGTCAGTCTGTCTGTGGGGAATCCAGGCCATCCATCAGAGGTTTGTTCCACTCTCAGGTCTCAGAGGTCAAAGGTCAGGGCTGATGCGACACAATCAAAGAGGATCCTCCAACAGGTACCACAGAGGGATGTACAGCCATACGACGGGCCCGAAGAAGATCTTTTATAGCCAGAAATCTACAACATGTTCATTGAATTACATGAACTGATGGCAGATCTTTGGCACACAGTTTATCAAGCACTGATTTGCAGAATCAAATGTTCAAAATCGGACATCTAAACAACATAGACATAGTTTGAAGAACATCAAAGCAGGTTCTAACTTCAAGTTCAACATGTGGTGATAACTTCAGTCCATATAGAGATAATCTACTGATAGTCTAGTGAAAAAGAAAGTCCTGAAATTCAGTTGTAGTGGAGAGTAACTACATTAATGTATGAACCAGATGTCACAGCAATCCAATCCAAAAGCCCCTTCGGGTCAACATATAAATTACATCAGGACATTGTTTGAAGAACATCGAAAAGCAGCTTTGAACTCCTCGCTCCACATCGTGACGACTAAAGCATCCTTCATCAAGAGATATTCTGCAGACCACAACCTCACGGACATCAGTCCAACGCGAGCCGGTGACACCACCGTCTGAGATTGTGATGATAAAAGTGAGAATCGATAAAGTTGAACCGCAGCACGACTAGAAACCAGATAATGAAACAGTCGTTTGGATCCAGAGATTTCAGCAAAAAGCAACAACAAAAAAAAACACGCTGCCTGTTTTCACAGATGTGAACGGTTCGAGAGACGTTTTCATTCCTCACTCTATGCACGACCAGCGCCGCCGACCCGACGAGCTGAGAGTCCATCTGGAGAAGTGGACTTCAAGCCGGTCCCCGAAGCCGGACCGGCCCACGTAAACACAGCACCTGCACGGCGACCCGGGGGCCCGCGTCCAACAGGCAACACGAGAAGGGCTTTCAACCAAATGCCGCAGGTATGTGGTGAGGCCCCCGGGGGACGGGGAGACGGGGGGGGGGGGTATGGAATCAGACGATTATGGTTATTACACAGTCATTACCGCTGTACGAACGACCGTGTGCTCACGAGAGACCGTGTTCTGACCGTCTTTTTGCAATTTCTAAAAAGCCGCATGTAAAAGAATGCGTTGACTCGTGCAAACAGATGGGGGGGGGGGGGGGGGGGGTCCTTTGTGCTACAGTACATGCCGGTTAGAAAAATAAATCTGTGGGCAGGGCGACCTGTAAAATGTGTATTTTTTTGTTTTTTTCACTGGAGAAGAGGAAAGCAGAGAGCGGGCGTTTGTCGGGTAACGAGGAGGAACTCGCCTCAACCCCGAGTGGAAATACAGAAAAAGAAAAGGCGGCTGCGTGTTTTTTGGAACAAAAGACAAAACCGCCAGATGCCTTCACCCACCGAGTGACGGGGGGGGGGGGGGGGGGGCTCTTGTTTTCCGACTGAAAGAAAGAGTCCTCTCCGCTCCACAGGAAACGTCAATAGCTTCAAAACCGCTCTTGACGGAATGAAATGGATTCTTGGGTTAAAGCTCCATTGAGTTGATTTATTTTACCTGAGGTGGATCCTCTCCGTCTTCAGGCCGGACGGGTTGGGTCGTCACATTGGAGCAGCAACCAGGACAACACAACATCTCATAGCAAGAGACCCTGCATCAAACACCAATAACACCCAGAATGCAGTTCTCATGGAGTCAAACTTTCTCACGATCCGCCACTCTTGGTCCCCGGTGGAAATGTTTAAAGAACCACTGGAGTGATCGTTTTCGAGCACTCGCCCAGCAAAGTTCTCACTTTTCTCGCCACCAGGAGGTCGGTAGCGGTGGCGTTGAGCTCAATGTCTTCGCGGACGGCCATAAAGATTTGACGCCGACGTCCGCGATGCCTTCAGGGTTCACTAAACACGTCGGGACTCTTCCCCTCTTCATCTCCACGTCAATTAATTTCATTTGATTCACACACTTTGGTTTACGACCTGCAGAATAAATAACGCCGCAAATCAGACTCAGCTGTACGTTGTGTTTTGTACCAATTAGCAAACATTAGCATGCTAACATGCTAAAACAAGAGCACACGGCGTAACTTCTAGATTTACATGAAAACTAAGATTTTATTTGAGCAGGGTGTCGTTGGTGATTTAGAGTCCAACAAATATCTTTAATAAAGAGTTTTCTCCGTGTGACTGGCCGACTGAGACTTCCTGATCTGAAAGGCCGTGAGACAACGCCACGCTCCTGTTGACAAAGACGTCTAAGTGCTTGTCGAACATATAAATAAAGACTCTTGTAAAAAGACCTTTACAAGACTGTTGGAAAAGGCCTTCTGTTGGCGTCCTGACCCCGAGAGTCGAGGTCAGAGCAGCCGGTTCCTCCTCCGGTCTCCAATAAACCCGAAGGCTGACGGAGAGGTCGGGAGGGTGTGATGGTGTGATGACCGCGGCTCAGGAGGTGACGGAGGAACGCGTCACGCATCACTACAACACAGATAATCAGCCTTCTCAGAAAATGGAAAAGTCCAACTGAAACTTGTGTGGCCTCTGACTGACTGGAGGAAAGTCCCGGAACACGGAGAATACGGAAAACCGCAATCAAACGTCCTGACAGGCCGATAGCGGCGTTCCCCTCTTCACGTCTGTCAGCGGCAGCAGATCACGGATGATTACGTCGCTCTCGCCTCGTCAGGAGAGACGAGAACGCCGCCGGGTCTCGCCTTAAAGGGCCGGCGTATCGCGTGCATTATAAACGGTTATATCGACAATAAGAGCGCCTTCTCCTCACAATCCTGCTCAAGCTTCCCAGATGGACGAGTACAAGTCAGATGTTAATGTTTCCATGCTTTGTTTAGGAAATGTATATATAAATTTAAACGTCGATTAAATGACTTAAATGGTATTTTTCTTGTTTCGGGAAACATTGGAACGAGTGACTTTCTAACTGCAGTGATTATACCCGAGTCCTTATATTGTATTTCATATATTGTTCTTGTATTTGTTGCTTTATGGACTTATGAGAAATATATATACAGCCAGACGCCATGTTTCTACAGCAGCTGGAACAGACACCAAAAAAGTGTCTCTTGGGTTAAGAGCCAATCACGTTCTCACATTGGGCAACGCCCAAAACAACGTGACCAAAAGAGAGTCATCGTGTAGGAAAGAGCGGCAAACACTTCGTCAATAGTTCTGACGTCTGAGACGATGTCAGATCTCTGAACCGTCTGTGGGGCGGAGCTCCGGTCACTCAATGGAATTATTACAAGTTTCTGTTTATTAAATACTTAAAGACATTTAAGTAATTCGACATTGAACTCCTTTTCTCTACGGGACATTGGAAAGGTTTCATCACAAGAAGAACTGACATTCATTTAGGTAGTGTTTTGATCGGCGTGTATTTATATGCGTGTGTGCGTGTTATTCGCATAAGTCAAAAAGTATTAAACCAAATAGCACGAACTTTAGTGGGATGATTGTTTATTATCTGGGAATCATGCGATTAGATTTTGGGATCAATCGGGTCAAAGGTCAAGGTCATGAAAAGGTCAACATCTTCTATTTACCATAGCACAGTAAATTTGTATGTTCATAATGCAATGCCCAATCTTGTGATATGTGAAGGTATGCGCTCTACCGAGTGCCCCTTCTAATTGATAAATTAAAAACTTCAGCGATATGACAGCATATATAAACAAAGAGACACGATAAGTGGATGAACCAGGAGAGATGCTGTGTCTAATGAGTCGCTGAACACGTGTTCTGGATTATAGGAGACGGCAGATACAGTTTAATGTTGCATCAAGTCTGATCACACTAAACTGTGTGTGTATATAAAATGATATATACTATACATGTATTATCACTACAATCACCAAGAGAGAGAGACGTACTTCAGATCTTCTGTCTGTTTGCACCGATGGAAGAAGACGAGACACAGAGATGACTTTAAGAAGAGGTTAAAGTACATTCATCTCCTCAGAGGAACAGACTGCAGAGCGGAGTCTCCATCTGAAACATGTCCGTCGGCACACACACATTCTCACCACGTCTCTGGAGAATGTGCCGCCGACTGGAACAATCAGACGCGTTGTGTGCTCATTGTTCATTGTTCAGGTTGTCTGCCTGAGCACGCCGCTGTAACGTACCTTTACTGTCCCGCCCCCCAGAACGCCGCCGCAGGAGGTCACGGCCAGGATGAAAGACGTATCCTCTAATTATACAAATAGGTTAAGGCTAGAAGACAGGCAGTTTCTTTAAATATTCTACCTGTGCATGAAAGTACTGCAGAATATTGCTTTATTATAGTTTTTACTCTGTTAAGTGTCCATATATAGTCATCTTTGAATCCTTATATGCCAACATAAGTATTAAGATTTGTACAAGTTTCTACCGACAATATGTTGCATTCTTATTGCTCTGGCATATTTCTTCACTTGTTTGGAGAACATTTAGGTCAGGAGAAGGACGGCGACCTCTGGGTCTGAGAGGTTAAGCCAACGACTCCTCGGGTTGCAACAATAAGTCTGACGAGTGTAGAAGTCTAGAGAGAATGAGTCTGGAGTTATTCCCTCAGTGAACATTGTAAACACGAGTTTATGGCCTCAATCTCTAGTTTAAAGTCCTCTTCAAAACAGCATGATTGAATAGAACATAAAGCAGGGACAACTTCATGTATAAGTCACTAGTACACGGCATCTCTACGGAACATCTCAAATGTCCAAATATGGTCACATTGGTTAATTAGTCAGTCTATGAAAGTCTTCATTAATACATAATGATGTTTATTTAATAAATGATGATCTCATTTGGAGTCAAAAAGACCATAAAGCCCCAATGAACCCCTAAATCATTATAAACATGAGGTTATGGTCTCGATCTCTAGTTTAAGGTCCTCTTCAAAACAGGATGATGTTCATTTTGTAAACGATGGTTCATTTAGAGTAAAATAGAACATAAAGCAGGGTACTCTATAGGGCCGGGCTTCATGTATAGGTCGCTAGTATACGGCATCTCTACTTAACGTCTCCAATGTCCAAATATGGTCACTTTGGTTCTTTAGTCGGTCAACGAAAGTCTTCATCAATACATAATGATTTTTATGTATTGTTTATTTAGTAAATGATGGTCCCATTTGAGTCAAATAGACCATGAAGCCCCAAATACCACCTTAATCCTTATTATTATAAACATGATTTTATGGTCTCAATCTCTAGTTTACGGTCCTCTTCAATACAGGATGATGTTCATTTCAGAAACGATGGTCAGTTTTGAGTAAAATTGAGCATAAATCAGGGCGTCCTATAGAGCGGGGCTTTATGTATAGTTCGCTAGTATACGGCATCTCTACTTAACGTCTCCGATGTCCAAATATGGTAACTTTGGTTCTTTAGTTGGTCTACGAAAGTCTTCTTCAATGCAGAATGACGTTTATTTATTAAATGATGGGATGGTCCCATCTGGAGTCAAATAGACCATAAAGCCCCGAATACCACCTTAATCCTTACAGGATGTGTCCAACAAACCTACAGACACGCGCACAGAGACGAACCCTCCAGGCAGACGAAGCCCGGTCTGGACCAACATGTGACGGAGCCCAGGCTTCATAACATGTCGCTCACATGGGAGTAAACAGAGGCCTCAACGGGCCCAACGGGCCCGACGGGTCCTGACGGACGGCGGGCTGAGAGGAGTTCAGGAGGTGAAGGACGTGGCTCAACACGCTGGAGAGTGACGGGGGGGAAAGAAGAAGAAGAAGAAAACTAAAGCTGGTTTTGAGTGCGTCCCTCCGGCTCTGCTCCGGTTCTGCCCGTCATAACAGACTGTCACCTCCGGTCCGTCATCAGCCACGTTCAGCCGGTCCAATAGAGATAAGCATCTGCACCACGCGGGACGTTTACGAACACGTCAGGGCGATTCACGTCAGCCCGCCGGAGAGCTCGTCCAACCAGAAGACCCGCCCCTTCTCCCCGAGCTCGGTGGGTTTGTTCTGAGGAGAGCTCCCCGGCATGATGGAGGCAGATGGACACGTCATCATCTCATGCACCAACTTTTTTAAATTGGATTTTTCTCTCTATTTATTTAACCTTCGTATTATCTTTAAATGTACTTACATATTTGACCCGTGGTGTCTATTTGACCCCAGCAGTTTACACCTCCAGAAAATTAATAGAATTTATATTGTTTCCCAAGTTTAACTGACTTTATGTGTGTTTGTTGATACCTAAATAGCCCTTTAAATAAATAAAAAAATACCCAACCAAAACCAATGTGTGTAAAAAGTTGATATTTCTTATGTTTTTACACAGTGAAAAACAGCCTGGGGTCAAATGGACCCCAAAGAACACCGATGAGAACAAGTTGTGTTCAGGACAGTGAAAACATGTCATCATGTGAAGTTGGTGTTTATCTATTTGTCCCCAATAAATTAGTAAAAGTCATGAAATATGAAGGAAAAGAAATGATGTCAATAGTTTTTTTTAGAGACATTAAACATTGAAAGTGGTCAAATTGACCCTGAAGGTAACAGGAGGGTTAATTTTTGTATTTTTATCGTCTTCTTTTTTCTAACTTGTTGTGTAACTTTCTGTAATGCAGTGTGCTCGGCGTGCTCTCTTGCATTGTGAACATATTTGGAAAATAAAATATGAGCACAAAAAAGAAAAATAGGAGAGACTGAAGAGAGACTGTGTGTGTTTGACTAAAGAGGAGCGTCGTCGTCACACGCCGACTGAGCGGCAGCACACGGCCCTGAGGTCACCCAGAGGTCGACACAACAGGAGGTCTCCTCTCCCACAGGGAGGCTTTTATGTGGCAAAAAAAGAAAAAAGCTCCTCAATTACGAGGTAAAACGTCTGCGTGTGTGTGTGTGTGTGTGTCTCACTGGTATGGTACAACATTGCATCACCTGGCATCTATTTTGCGGAACACCAGCGTATGAAGCCGGTTACACATGTTACAGCTGCGGTAGTAAAACGGGCCTCCCGGCTCCCACCTTGACTTGTTCAATTCTTTTCATTTTTTATGAGGAATAACAATAATATGATAGTTTAAACGTTTCCCACGGGGCAAAATGCTTTGCCAACAAAAAGTCATTGCCCCTGCTATTAGAAAAACCAGAGACGTGCAGAGGGCCGAAACTGAAGCCTCGGCTCCGAGTCAGATAGTCAGGTTCAGAGAGTCGGGTTCACAGAAACCACAACACAACGTCGAAACCAGAAATATCTCTGACAAAACCAATTACCACGACACCAGGAGGCGAGAAACCGGATTGAATGAGTTGAAAACATTAAAGACCTCTAGAAACCTCTCGGGCCACGTCCTGACGTGTAATACCACGTTTCCCCACCGAGAGGCGTCGGTGAGTCGGCGTATAGCCTCAGTCTGACGTGAGAGGACAGAGAGCCGCACTGAGTGCGGAGCAGGACACCACCACGTCTTCATGTCTGATGGTCGTTTACTGGATTTAATCCAATGAGGCAGAAACCAGAATACCTCTCTCGGCGTCGCCCCCCTGTGGCAGCTTCCAGAAGTGCTCCTCCTCCCGGCCGAAGCAGATATCAGCCAACGGTCAAACGTCAAAGACCTCTAGAAACGGGGTTGCAGGTATATTTATTGACGTTAGCATGCTAACCAGCTAGCCGCGCCCCGTCCTGTCGTGTAATACCACGTTTCCCCACCGAGAGGCGGCAGTGAGTCGGCGTGGCCTCCAGTCTCACGTGCGAAGGTTTCTTCCCTTTTTTTCCCCTGTGAAAGTTTTTTCTTCTATTTCTTGTGAGTTGTTCCTGATCCGATGTAAGGTCAAAGGTCAGGGAGGTCGTATGCGTACAAACTGTAAAGTCTTCTGAGGCAAACTCGTCATATCAGGCTATAAAAAATAAACTGAATAAAAGTCGAGCTGCACATTAAACCAAACGCACCATCTCTACACTCGTGATGGTTCTGTTTACTGGATTCAATCCAATGCGGCAGAAACGAGAACACGTCTGGGGCAGCTTCCTGAAGTGCTCATATTCAGGGCCTAAGTAACCACAACGTGTGGGCTTTTACTATTATTAATATCCAAATGATCCAAAACATGTCAAACAAGCTCAATGGAAACAAGCCATCAGATCAATTCTCTTTATTTTTGTTTAGCTCCATATTACAAACTCCCCTCAGAGGGCGTTACAACCTGTACACATACGACCTCCCTGACCTTTGACCTCACATCAAATCAGGAGAAACTTCCAAGAAATAGAAAAAGAACGAAAAAGTGAATAAACCGAGTTGATGGTGTTTGGTTTGATGGTGTCGATGTAGAAACGTCTTTTATGAGAGAACGATGAACATGACATCACAACTCCACCGCGCTGATGTTCCAGAGCATCTCACCTGTGACTCCAGGTGCACACAGCCACCATTAGCACCCCATTAACACCCCGGGGAGGTGTTTCACATGTTTAAAGCGACACACACAATAAAAGCACACACACAGTAAAAGTACACACACAATAAAAGTGCCTTGACGGCGAGCGAAGCGGAACACGACATCGTTAAGTCTCGTGTGCCCGCCGGCCAATGGGAGACGAGCTGAGGAGAGGCAGAACCGAGCCGCAGGTAAACGTCTTTAAAAGCTCGAGAAGAAGAAGAAAGCAGGAACAGAATCCCTTTTCTTTTGTTCGTTAACGGCGAACACGTGAGCAGCCAGACCGCCGCCGTCTGGCTCGGTGAGGCGGTTCTGGTCCAGCATGTGGTTCTGCCCCCGGCCGTCTCCACGCGTATTCACACACAGCTTTACCACAAGCGTCGACACCCAGGACCGCGCCGATGACCCGGGGTGTGTGTGTGTGTGTGTGTGTGTGCGCGCCTGGGTGAAGCTGGCTAATGGGCCCCAGATCGGGGATCAGCGGCCCACCAGGGCCCGGATCACGTTTCATTGGAGGCAGATGCTCCGCCGTTATGCCGGCGATGACATCATGAGCGCCGCCGGACGGAGAAGAGACCGGCACCGTGTTCCTGGTGTGAGAGTTTTGGTGACATTAATGTAAATGCTGACTATGCCCTATGGCCAGTTGTTTCTAAACCACTTTCTACTGTTATATTTTGATTTTATTGTCACCTTTTCTACATAAAGTTACACTTTCTTGACCAAATACTTTGAAGTTCAGGTAACGTGTTAATGCAAAAACAACTCATTAAAAACCTCTAGAAGTTCCAAAGTTCACGTTACAATATAAAGCAACGTGTACATTGCAAAAATACTAACATGTAGGTTAATGAAAAAGATATTTATGCAACAAAAAAAGATATTTAGTTAAATTTAATTAATTATTTTTGACTAATTTAGGCTTTAAAAAAATATATTTAGGCTAATTTAGGCTTAATAAAAAAGAATTTAGGGAGTAAATAGATATTTAGGCTAATAGAAAAGATACATAGGCTAATTTAGGCGTTACTAAATATATTTAGGCTAATTTAGGCTTGAAAAAATAAATATTTATGCAAAAAAAAGAATTTAAACTAATAAAGATATATTTAGGCTAATTAAGGCATTAAAAAAGATATTTAGGCTAATATTTCAACCTTAACCAGTAGCAGGGCTATACACGTTAACTCTTTCCTGAAGGTGGCTCTAGAGAAAAATGTCACTAATGTCACAATTTTAAAAAGCTTCATCTGGGGACCACAATGTAGAAACACCACATGTAGGGTTGTGTCAGATGACATGTGGTGGGAAACATTTTGGATCCATGTCAATAATTAAACTTGGAAAGATCCAATAAAACATCAGGATCTGCATCTTGAAGCCAGTCGGCACCTAAACGTTGATCAAGGAGAAACTTTTTTATCAGAAGGCGGAAACCACGATTTTTTATGAGGAGTTCAATCTGCCAACGATTACTTAGAAACAGCCAAAACCTTGGAGAGAAAAAAGCTTTTTACCTTGAAGAAATGACTTCAGCGAATAATGAAAAGTTTTCTTTCCAGCTTTAGTAAATGTAAATAAGAAGAATCCTTTGGGGAAAAACTCAACTTCCAGGTCGATCTGGCGGCTTTGAAGGGTTCAGAGAGCCAGACGGACGTCTCCAGGACGATGGCGGCGCTAACGTGTTTTTGAAGTCGCTTCATCTGAAGCAAAGGTGTCAAACACGAGGCCCACGGGCCGAATCCGGCCCCCCACGTTTTTTTATGCGGCCCCCGGCGTCTTGAAAAGACACGTGATCACATGTTCTACCAGGAATTTAAGAAAAATATCCTGTGCTTTTATTTTGAAGGTTTGGGGGACGGCCGTGACCCCCAGAGGGAGATGAGACCGTCAGAGAGAAGGTCGAGGCCCAGGATCCAGCCGGGACCCGCCCACCTGCACAGAAGGCCGTGTGGAGCGGTAATTGGTCCGTCATGGTGGCTGCATGGCGCCCGGCTGCATGGCGCCTGGCTGCATGGCGCCCGGCTGGAGGACGCGCTCCGTCTCAGTGAACGGTATTCATGTCTTTGAGGAATTCGGTTCACATTTGTGCTCAATGTGGACGTGAGCGTGGCGGCTGTCTGCAAGACGTCTAACACCTCGCCTCAGATGGGAGTAAAGGTCTTTGTAGACTGGATCTAATGGAAGGATCTAAGGGATGGGTCTAATGACTGGATCTAAGATCTAAGGGATGGGTCGAATAACTGGATCTAATGGAAGGATCTAAGGGATGGGTCTAATGACTGGATCTAATGGAAGGATCTAAGGGATGGGTCTAATGACTGGATCTAAGATCTAAGGGATGGGTCGAATAACTGGATCTAATGGAAGGATCTAAGGGATGAGTCTAATGACTGGAACTAATTTAATTGGGTTTCAGCGTCTGGAGCCCTTTAGGGTTCAGGGTCGGAAGTTGTATCAACACGAATCACGGATGCCACCGAATGAGCTCCGTCACCACGGCAACGGGCCGAGGACCACGAAGGCCGCGTGTGAGATCATCACGGGCGGTGCCACGCCGCCGTCGGGCCCATCCGGCGAAAGTCGACCCGAGGCGTTGACCCTCCCGCCGCCTCCAGCGAGACTCTAGAACACGTCGGGCTCCTCGCTCCCCGCTCTCTGGCGCCGATCAGACGCCAAACTAGAACGAATAAAGAACGTGCGACGCAGTCGGATCCAGATGCGACGCGCTGCGGCCCGACGGGTCGGGGGGGGGGGAACCACCTCTGATCTGCAGCTGTCACTGCATCATCAAACGCCCCCCAATGAAAGATCCAGATATCGAGACGAGACCGACAGCAGAGCCCTGATGAACCAAGTCTGCTTGGCAGCGAGGAAGCATTCCACGTGATTTATGAAGTGCGGAGGAGGTTCTTTTCTCCACATGTGCTTTCTGACGAATGATGAAGACGTTTGGCGTCCGTGATTTATTCGGCGAGTCCACAGAACATCCCTTTTTGGGCAACGCGTCCATCAAAGTGTGCGTGTTCACGCTGCATATGAGGCGAGACGCGTCAGTAATACACGTTTAGGATTGTTCATGGTCGTTGAAGCTGTGAGTTCATGTTATATTAAACAGGCTGGTCATTTAAATGAATACCTACATTATATATGTACTTTTATTTTGTATTTAAGAAACAGCTACAGCAATTGAACAAAGCTAATAAATGCACTAATTGCTTTATCTTTTTTAATTAATTTATAATTTTATTTATCTATCATTTTATTTAAGAATCTGTTATAGCAATTTAACAAACTTAATAAATGCGATAATTGTTTTTCTTTGTATAATTAAAAAAAAAAGTTCTTTATTTTAGAGACTGTTATATACCAACTGAACAAAGTTATTACATGTGGTAATTGTTTTATATATTTTTATTTTGTTTAAGAATATGTTTAGCAAATGATCAAAGCTAATAAATGCGGTAATTGTTTTATTTTTTGAACACGACGTTACGTGATTTAACATAAATATTGTATATTAGCATAACTTATAAGGGCTCCTGTATAAACCCCTGTGTGCGTGCGTGTGTGTGTGCGTGTGCGTGTGTGTGTGTGTGTGTGTGTGTGTGTGTGTGTGTGAGCTCCACAGGTGCCACGCTGCGCCCTTACCTGTCTGGAGGGTCCCGGAGCCGGACTCGGACTCTGCTCCAAAATCCACCGGCGCGCCGCCGTCGTGCGCGGCGCCGCGCGTCGCGCAGAGCCCGAGGAGGAGGAGCGCGCACGTGAACCAGCAGCACGACATCGTCCACCGAGGCTGTTGCGTCTTCTTTTCTTTCTCTTTTAAAATCACCTTTTGCAATTAAGACTGAACGACGTGCACACTCTGACTCTCTGAAGCGCGCTCCCGTGAGTCAGAGCGCGAGGAACATTGTGGCTTCAACTGTGGAGTGCGACGCAGGGAGTGACTTCTCATCCTCTTCACCTCTCCTCCTCCTCCTCCTCCTCTTCTTAAGCAGCCTCTCTCCTCCGGACCCGCAGCTGCATCGCATCACGTCTCGTTTTGGGGCCCCGCCCACTTCCTGTGACGCGGGACCAATTAAAATCCTGCAGGGCCTCCGCCCCGTTTAGCCCTGAACGGGTCGCTTTCTGTCTCGAGAGAGGTCAGAGCGGTGGTGGTGGTGGTGGTGGTGGTGGTGGTGGTTGTTGTTGTTGTTGTTGTTGTTGTTGTTGTTGTTGTTTGCATGAGACATGTGCGTTATTATCCCTCTTCTTCTCACAACTATATATATATATATATATATATATATATATATATATATATATATATATATATATATGTTTTAATTCACAATTAATAACATTACATAATTAGTATTATTTAATATAATTTTTATCTCATTATTTCACAACACAAGGAAAGTTATCAGCAATCTTATATATATTTAATTATATTGATATATATAAAAATATATTTATTAATAATATAAATATATTTATAGATATATATATACATAAATATATATATATATATATATTATATATATATATATATATCCCTAATTTCTCAATGTCAACTCATCCTTCTATACATCTGGCACCACTCAAGTTTAAAAATATAGTGTTTTAGTTTTATATATATATACTTTATTGAAATTCATTCTGCTCTCTAAAACACAACAACCTTCAGAGATGTACATGTTGCACTTTTCATAATCATACCTCTTTATTCAAGGACTTATATTCATATAAAAATCTATGGGTACAGTAGAAATGACTGGAGTCACATCTCAGATCAGGCAGCAGAGGACTCACGTCACCTCTCACAAACATCATAACTTCATAACTTCATAAACATCATAAACATCATAACATCCTCTCTTCTGAGGAAGAGTCTCCACTTTGGTGGCTTTGTGATCAAATGTCATCTTCAAGCTTTCTTCTTCTTTTCTTTGTCTTCACGTGAAAAAGATACATGTTGTTTTTAGATAATCAGAAAAATACAACCAGGAAACAAATTGTACAAATTATGGAATGAATGAAGTCAAACAAAATGCCTCTTTCTTCTCTTCTTTTCCATATTATAATTGTGTGTTCTGCACATGCGCACTCCCTGTTTCAGAACATGCAGACGGGACACGTCCAGAAGGGGCGGGGCTTAAAGCTGCAGAGACCTGTTCACGTCGGCTCTCGCTGGAGGCGGGACAGCGACGTCCAGAGAGCCAATGGGTGGCGAGCAATCTGTGACGTCATCAAAGAGCAGAGCCAGGCCTGAAGTCGGACCTCAAACTGCTTTCAAGTGTAACATCTCCTGTAAAGGAGCGATGACACACACGAGCCAACAGGAAAGGGGAAATCAAAATATGATCTGACTTCCATTAAATTAAATTTTTAAATCATTTACACGTCCATAAACGTACAAAGAGCACCGAGCGCGGCTGGAGACACAAGGCGATAATAAACCCTCTATTTATTCTTGTGAACACGTTTTGTTTTTATTCAACGCCTCCATCACAAATTCTTTATTTAAAAAAAATATCCGCACCAATTATCTAAATTCATTTAGAATCTGAAGGTTCTCTATCAAACGACTGGGTCAACGGTATATCACGTTTATTAAAAGTCAAGCTCACTGATGTTATATATTATGTATCTTCAATTAAAAAAGAAAAACATGAACGACTTTACTTACACGTTGTGTGTGTGTGTGTGTGTGTGTGTGTGTGTGTGTGTGTGTGTGTAGGTGTGTGTCCAAAGCAGTGTCATGTTCCTTCCTCTGAACACATAGATATATAAATAAATATACAAATATATATATTAATATATATCAATATATAAATTAATATATATAAATAAATAAAATGAAAAACAAATGCACATCTATATTTATATATATATATATATATATATTTATTTATATATGTAAATATATATATATATATAAATATAAATATAAGATTGCTGATAACTTTCCTCGTATTGTGAAATAATGAGATAATAACCCAGATGATATAAATTTAGACCGGAGCGTCTGATTCTACGGCTAATACATCTTTTACCTGTATGAATAATGTTTAATAAAAAACAGGTTGTTTTGGGCAATAATAACAGAATTATTTAAACGTGTGTGTGAGCGTCAGGAGGAACCGGAGTCGGGACGCACAGACATCGGAGCGCCACCTGAGTATCACTCCACAGGCGTGATGCACATTAATCAATATTTAACTTCACCCAATCGAGCTGATTTCCATCTGTAGTTGCTAGGCAGGTTATTAAAATGCATGTAACCCAATATGATCACAACCTCTTTCTGCTCAAGTTACATTACCACACACAAAAATACTACCACCCTTGATGGAATGACTGACATCTTCTTGGACTTAAGAATCTCTTTTGTGTGTCATTTTTTATTTTTCCACGAGGCTTTAAAACCCGGCTGGGTGGGAAAAACATATTTAATGACAGATTCACACATCGTTGGCGTTTGGGTCTTTTCATGGAAAAAAATCATAAAAAATATTACGAGGCTTTTTTTCTATCAGTAGATATGTCGTAGCGGGGGGAAAGTATTTCGAATAAAACAGAGACAAAAATAGCTTTGGGCCCGGGTCCAGGTCCTTGGGACCGGTCCAGGTCCTTGGGACCGGTCCAGGTCCTTGGGCCCGGGTCCAGGTCCTTGGGACCGGTCCAGGTCTTTTGGGCCCGGGTCCAGGTCCTTGGGACCGGTCCAGGTCCTCGAGGCCCCCGTAGAGGTCTAGTCGGAGCACGTCATAATACAAACTGAGTTACGCCTTTTTGTTATTGACAGAAATAACACTCAAAACTCTTTGTAAATCCCATTTATCTTTCATTTTCCTTTCCAAGCAAATAGTTAAATAAAAAAAACACACACCTACACAAATATGTTCCAAACGTAACTTGAAGTCTGGATAGAGAACAGTTGTTATGTTTTTGGGCTGTTCCATGTCATGCAGTTCAGCCTCGCCCCGCGAATCACACGCGTGTGTGTGTGTGTGTGTGTGTGTGTGTGTGTGTGTGTGTGTGTGTGTGTGTGTGTGAGTCACCTGTACATCATGATAAAGATACATTTACAAAGTTCACAGCTCCTCCTCCGTAAGTGTAAAAGGCGCTCCGGTCCCAGGGGGCGGAGCCAGCGGTCGGACGGAGCGTCGTCTTGTTGCATAAGCCCTATTTTAAATCCACAGCGGCAACAACACAACTCTTTATTGTTCCTGTGAACACACACAAACAAGTCACCTCCCTCCCCCCCCCCCACACACACACACACACACACCCTCACACACACAATACTGCTCTCGAGAGGAAAGAGTTCAGAGGGCGGGACACCCGGGTCCAATATGGCAGAGGTGAGACGCTCGCCGTCCAGGAGGCGGAACCTTCGTCCGTTAGTAGAAAATAAAAATAAAAAAATGGCACTTTTTCCGCTTCCAGAGGCCGTTCCCACTGTTCCCACGGCGACCGGCCGGCAGTGTGTTTGAAACGAGAGAAAAGGCAAAACGCTCACCACACACACCCGATAAGCTGAAGAGGAGACGCACGACACGGCGTGGACCACGTCGCCGACTCTGGATCTGTCGCCGTGACGACGAGGACCGACACAGAGAAGTCACGCGTCGTCTTTCGTCAGGTTTAAATCGTTACTTCTCCCTCCGCCGCGTCTCAATAATACATCTCAGGGAGAAACGAGGCACTTAGTATTCAGCCGCACGGCGACAGAGACGAGTCTCCAGGGAACCCAAACAACGAGAGAAGTGGCCTCTGCTCCTCCTCCTCGCCTCCTCCTCGCCTCCTCCTCGCCTCCTCCTCGTCTCCTCCTCGTCTCCTCGTCCCTCGGCTGGAAGTTTAAGACGTAGTTAAAAAACTGTTCCTCGTCATCTCTGCAGTAAAAGCCGACGGGAAAAGACGATCGGTTCAAGAAACGAAACGCGTGAAAATAAAAATAAATACGCGCGACCGTCTGAAGGAGGTTTCTTCTTCTTCTTCTTCTTCTTCTTCTTCTTCTTCTTCTTCTTCTTCTTCTTCTTCTTCTTCTTCGTCTTCTTCTTCTTCTTCTTCTGAAGGGTTTAGAAACATCGCCGGATCAAAAGGTCCCACGACGACACAGAGTGACTCCTGCCCGCCGCCTGTCTTCCTCTTCCTCTTCTTCTTCCTCTTCCTCTTCCTCTTCCTCGGTTAGCACCAGTCCTCCTCCTCTCTCTCCCTGAGACTTCCCGTTCCTCGCCCGGAGGCGGCGTTGACCCCGAGGGTGAAGTGGTACCCGTTGGGAACCGCGCCCGGCCTCCCCTGCGCGGCGGTGGCGTTGGCGTTGGCGGCGTCCGCCGCTCCGTGTGAGGTCGAGGCGCCGCCGGCGCCGGTTCTGGCCGCGCTCCTCCTCCGCCTCCGCGGCCGCCGGCGGCGTCCTGGAGGTCCTCCCGAGGCGCCAGCGAGAGCGACCTGCGACTGCCGGTCCAGGTCGGAGTCGGAGCGTGGCGAGGACGGGCGGGGCCTCGTCGTGGCCGCCGCCGCGGTGCGGCCGCTCGTGCTCCGAGAGGCCGCGGCCCACGCGGACCTGGTGGGGCGGCGCCGGAGAGGAGCCGGCCGTCTTGTAGGAGACGGCGGGGCGCGGGGTCAGCGGCGTCTGGGGGAGCTGGCGGCGCCCGCGGCCCGGAGTCACGGAGCCGGAGGGGAGCGGCCCGGGGCCGGCTTTCACCACGGAGCTACCGAGCTGAGGAAGAGGAAGAGGAAGAGGAAGATCAGCATCGTGGCCGCCCTCTTAAAGGGTATATATAGTGTTAAATAACTCTCTTTACATTTGATTATTGTTTATTTGAGTGTATAAATATTGTACATAAGAGCATTTCTCTAACATTAGAACATGAATCCATTTAATTTGAAAACTTCAAAATAAAAGCACAGGATATGTTTCTTAAATCCCTGTAAGTAAATATGATCGCGTGTCTTTTCAAGACGTCAGGGGCCTCATAACAAGCGTGGTGGGCCGGATGTGGGCCGCGGGCCTCGTGTTTGACTCCTGTGGTCTAGTGACTCTCATGATTGTGAATGTTTTGAAGTATAATCTCCTCCATGTACCCGCCTGCGTTGGTTTTATTCTGTAGGCTAGCCGTCTCAAGGGGAGGCGGGCCTCTCTGCGTGGTCAAACGGCTCCCCCAGTACGGATGTGAACCTCAAATAAAAGCTGTAAATTCAGCCCTAAAAACCTCATCGTCAAATCCACATGTGCAGAGCCAACGGACCGAAACATCTGGCTGCTAATCGCCACACACACTCACACACGCACACACACACACACACACCTGCTTGACGAACACGGCGTCCTGCCCGTCTCCGGGCGACGTGGCGCGGCTGGGCCCGGCCGACCGGGCGTGCTCCTCCGGCTCGCGGCTGCAGGAGAAGTATCGCTGCGTCTCCCCGGCCGACGAGTGGTGCCGACGCTCGTGAGGCCGGCCGCGGTCACGCTCCCTCGCCCGCTCCCTGGAGAGCCCGTCGGCAGAGGGGTCGGTGAAGGAGTCTGGAGGAGGAGGAGGAGGAGGAGGAGGAGGAGGAGGAGGAAAAAGACCGGGTTGAGGAGAAGCAGGTAGAGGAAGAAGAAGAAGAAGAAGAAGAAGAAGAAGAAGAAGAAGAAGAAGAAGAAGAAGAAGAAGAAGAAGAAGAAGAAGAAGAAGAAGAAGAAGAAGGAGGAGGAGGAGGAGGAGGAGGAGGAGGAAAAGACAGGGTTGAGGAGAAGCAGGTAGAGGAAGAAGAAGAAGAAGAAGAAGAAGAAGAAGAAGAAGAAGAAGAAGAAGAAGAAGAAGAAGAAGAAGAAGAAGAAGAGGAGGAGGAGGAGGAGGAGGAGGAAAAAGACAGGGTTGAGGAGTAGCAGGTAGAGGAAGAAGAAGAAGAAGAAGAAGAAGAAGAAGAAGAAGAAGAAGAAGAAGAAGAAGAAGAAGAAGAAGAAGAAGAAGAAGAAGAAGAAAGAGTAGGAGGAGGAGGAGGAGGAGGAAAAGACCGGGTTGAGGAGAAGAAGGTAGAGGAAGAAGAAGAAGAAGAAGAAGAAGAAGAAGAAGAAGAAGAAGAAGAAGAAGAAGAAGAAGAAGAAGAAGAAGAAGAAGAAGAAGAAGAAGAAGAAGAGGAGGAGAAGAAGAAGAAGAAGAAGAAGAAGAAGAAGAAGAAGAAGAAGAGGAGGAGGAGGAGGAGGAGGAGGAGGAAAAAGACCGGGTTGAGGAGAAGCAGGTAGAGGAAGAAGAAGAAGAAGAAGAATAAGAAGAAGAAGAAGAAGAAGAAGAAGAAGAAGAAGAAGAAGAAGAAGAAGAAGAAGAAGAAGAAGAAGAAGAAGAAGAGGAGGAGGAGGAGGAGGAGGAGGAGGGAAAAGACAGGGTTGAGGAGAAGCAGGTAGAGGATGAAGAAGAAGAGGACCAAGAGGATGAAGAGAAGGAAGAGGAGGAGGAGGGAAAAGACAGGGTTGAGGAGTAGCAGGTAGAGGTAGAGGAAGCGGAGGAGGAAGAAGAGGAGGAAAAAGACAGGGTTAAGGAGGAGGAGGAAGAGAATAGGAAGAGGAAGAGGAGGAGGTGGGAAATGACAGGGTGGAGGAGGAGGAAGAGGAATAGGAAGAGGAAAAAGAGGGTTGAGGTGGAGCAGGAGGAGGAAGAGGAGGAGGAGGTAGAGGAAGAAGAGGAGGAAAAAGACAGGGTTGAGGAGGAGGAAGAAGAGAATAGGAAGCGGAAGAGGAGGAGGTGGAGGAAAAGGGGAGTAGGAAAAAGACAGGGTGGAGGAGGTGTAGATGAAGGAGGAGGAGGAGATCACCGTCTTTAATCTCTTTTGAACACGAGCGCTCCACGTCACAAACTAAAGGTATAACCAATAACTAATAACTATTAACTAATAAGTATTAACTAATAAGTATGAAGTTATAACTAATACAGTCATAACTCTCCACATTGTTCGTCTCCTCAGCCAGACTCTGTTACGCAACACGACATCACACATCTAATTAAAAAGGCAGACGTCCTAGACCAATGTGTGTGTGTGTGTGTGTGTGTGTGTGTGTGTGTGTGTGTGTGTGTGTGTGTGTGTGTGTGTGTGTGGCATAAAGCAAAGCACTGTGGTTAGAGAAAAAAGGACTCTGGAATAACTCCAGTATCTGAGATTAAAAAGAACACAGGAGGCCTTCATCCCACGAGAGAGACTCCTCATCCTGAGGCTGCTGTCCCACCCAGAGGGGCTCGGGACTCATGACTCATGAGTCATGAGTCATGAGTCATGAGTCATGAGTCATGAGTCATGAGTCATGAACCCGTCCACCCGTCCACCTGTCCACGAGGCCTCTTATCTCATCAATAAAGCCCAGCTGCTGCCCTCTTTGTTAACATATTAAAAATAATTATACAACGTCCTGAACCCCCCCCCCCCCCCCCCCCCTCGGTTCTCTCGCGTCTCAAATTCAATGTTTTCGTTCCTCGGTTCTGGTCGGATGCCAGGATCAATAAACGGCGTAGAGAAGCTCACGCTGTGTTTAAACATGTTTGTTCTATGACATACTGTACTTGAGTTACTATGAGACGTAAAGGAAATAAGTGGTGTTCTTTACAGCCCTCACTTCTACTGCTGCCTAAAAATCATAAAAATAGGGTTTTTAAATTAAAATACATTTTATTTTATTTACACAGAAATATTGTAAAGTTGTGTTTTTTTGTTCTTTTTTTATAAAGGGAACCAGTGCAATGCTATTTGTCCATTTTCTTTTTGATATTTGTCCATTTTATTTCTGATATTTTTCCATTTTATTTCTGATATTTATAAAATAGTTTTCTGATATTTGTCCATTTTATTTCTGAAATTTGTCAATTTTATTTCTGATATTTGTCAATTCTTTTAATATATTAAAATCTCGATGAGATTTCAAATACACTTGTTTGTAGGTTGGCTCATTCCATTTCTATGAATTAAACAGATTGCCCCCAAAGTTCATCCTGAGTGGAAAACGTGACCTCAATCACGAAAAACAGTCAATAACGGCCGACTGGTTTATTTATTTATTATTTTAATACACCAATAGGGGATTTAAAATCTCTTTTTCTTCAAGGGAGTTTTTGCCAAAATAAGTACAACCCATGTAATTAAGACAGTGAGAAGTATGACTACACACCGTGGCTGCAACCAGAGACAGCGCATGTACCTGGATGCGTGAACCAGCTCGTGTCCCTTTGATCTATTCATGTATTCATGCATTCAGCCCTTTTAACTTCAGGGAAGCTCTGCAGCCTGCAGCTCTGCAGCCTGAAGCTCTGCAGCCTGCAGCTCTGCAGCCTGAAGCTCTGCAGCCTGCAGCTCTGCAGCATGAAGCTCTGCAGCCTGCAGCTCTGCAGCCTGCAGCTCTGCAGCCTGCAGCTCTGCAGCCTGAAGCTCTGCAGCCTGACGCTCTGCAGCCTGAGGCTCTGCAGCCTGAAGCTCTGCAGCCTGAGGCTCTGCAGCCTGCAGCTCTGCAGCCTGAAGCTCTGCAGCCTGAGGCTCTGCAGCCTGAAGCTCTGCAGCCTGAGGCTCTGCAGCCTGCAGCTCATGGTCGCTCAGGTCCGAGGAACAAAGCGTCTCTGATCCCGGCTCACACGTCTCTCCGCCCCTCAGACGTGAAGCCTGACATGTAAAAGCTCTTAACCCACATCGCCGACTCTAATCCCATGAAGAATGTCCGCGGCTGCGTCGAGACGTCCAAGTAATCTACAAGAGAAGACGGCTCGCCATGAGAGTTTCACTTTGTTCATTATATCAAGCTCTATACCCGAGATAAATCAATACTCATTTTATTTTATTACGTGACCTCACAGTTGACCTTGTCTTCTAATATCCTGTTTTATATTTATATCTGGATTGTGGACTCACATTTTGAAGCCATCTGTTTTATTTTGGAGCCAAACGGTGACTTTGGAAAAGGGGGCGGAGCTACGGAGGGATACATATTGCTAAGCACCGATCCTGATAGTGGTGTACGTTGAAAAAACATTTCTACATTGGCTTCACTTTTTCAATAAGCTACAGCAGGGGTGTCTAACTCATTTTCATCGTGGGCCACATCAGCATCATGGCCGCCTCTTAAAGGGCCGGTACTCTATGAACTACTCACAAACATATAGTTAAATAACTCTTTGCATTTGATTATTGTTTATTTGAGTGTAGAAATAATACATAAGAGCACTTTTCTAATTTTGTAACATGAATCCAATCAATTTTAAACCTTCAAAATAAAAGCACAGGATATTTCTCTTAAATTCCTGTAAGAAAATGTGATCGCGTGTCTTTTCAAGACGTCAGGCGCCACATAAAAACAACGCGGCGGGCCGGATTTTGCCCGCGGGCCTCGTGTTTGACACCTGTGACCTACAGTGTGACGATTAACGGCCTTTCTCTCACCGACGGTGCAGGACGGCTGCATGGAGGCAGCTTTGTCCAGAGGCTTCTGCTTCTTGTCTCTGTCCCTCCGGCGGTGGCAGCGGTGGTGGTGGTGGTGGTGCTGGGCGCGGTCCTCCAGGCCGGGCCGCTCCAGGTCGAACTCCGACAGGCCGCCGACCTCCCGGTAGCAACGCGGCGGCGTCAGCGAGGACGCCGAGCGCCGGATGGGACTGAGGTCAACGATTGGCTGAGAGGGCGAGAGAGAGAGAGAAACGCGGAGAGGCGTCAGGGGGAAGTACGGGCGAGCAGAGGGGGAAAAAACGCGGTGTTTTTTTACCCAAACCACTTGGACTGGACCACCAAAAATACCCACACAACACACACACACACACACACACACGACACGACCGGTGGACGGCGATCTAGCGACGTTCTCCCCGTTCTTCTCCCAGCAGAGACGTCAGAAACAGGAAGAGGAGGATGAACCCGACCCCACAGGAGGGAAGATGAATCCTTTGAGAACGTACGCGGCCCAGGAGGAGGCGGGGCCTCGGCAATGACCTCGGGGGCATCCGCTCAGACTTTTTTGGGTTGTTGCGTCCAAGACGAGTGTTATTGGTTTAAAGGAATAAACACGTTTATAATTCTAAGGGTTTGGGATTGGACCTGACTTCAGACTTTTTAGATGTTTTTTTGACTTGAATGGTTTTGTTTTCCTGGACTTTGTTGTTCTGCCTTGACACTGAAAGCTTGTGGTCGAGAAAACCATTTAACATTTACATATCATCATCTTTAGAAAAGGTGATATCACAAGCTTATATCACAAACAACACGCTTATGTACACGGCAGCGACAGAGCAACGTTATCGTGTTCCTGGCCTCCAACAGATACATAATAATCTCAAGATAACAAACAAAAATAGGAAAAACTAGACAAATAACCAAGAGCTGATGTGACGCTACAGGGAGCAGAACCTCTTTAATGATAATTATCTGTCGTGTCAGAACAATCAACCTCTTAAACGTCGACATAGACGTGAAGTCTGTGGGAACGATCATCTTGAAAAGATGACATATAATCTCATCTATTTACTTTATTTATTTAATTATTTGTTATTGTTTTTGTTTTTCTTCTTCTTTTTCATACTTGTTGTGTAATTTTCTGTAATGTTTATTGTAGTGCGTACATGTTTTCTTGCATTGCGAACATATTTATAAAGTAAAATATATACAAATAAAATTAAAACTATTGTGTTTCTCTGATGTTTTATAGAGGTTCTCTAACGGATGCCTCGAGGACTTTGACTCCCCCCACCTCCTCCTCGTCTCGCCGAGCGGCTACCAGGGGACCGGCGTGACGGGACCAGGACGAGCCGCTACGTTACCACGCCACCTGCTGGTCACCGCCCAGATCACAGGTAAAGTATTCACCTCGATTTAAAGTGCTGAACTGTCATTTGAGTAAGTGTTCGACCAGACAGCAGCAGGGTGGTTGTGCTCTTCGTCCTGCCCCCCCCAAACACACACACACACACACACAGTCCTGTAGCTACAGAGACAACGATATCACAACACTGCGGAAGATCACCCAATATTACAAAGTAATTTATCTAGTAAAGCCGTCTTAAAATCTTATTTTTCTGTTGATAAATGTCATAACATGCAACTGGAAAAGAGAGAAAAGAAGACCCCCCCCCCCCCCCTCAACGGGTCTGAAAGTGAGGGTGAATAAAAGATTCAGGGGATGAATCCGACTTTAGTCGTAAAAAAAATAAGATTTTAGGACTGAAAGTGACATCGAAACGACGGATATACAGTCGGACTTCTTTCGAAGTGAGAGGAAGCAGCAGCACCGTCACCGCCTGGTTCCACAAACACCCACCAAGAACACGGACTACACACAACTACACACGGCACACACAACCACTCGGCAGCACGGCGCGGGACTGTGCTGCTGGCTGCGAGGCGGGAGTCACGTACAAATACTTCTCCCGGGGCATTGTGGGTATGTTCCAGTGTCAGTGTGCGTGTGTGGCATGTGATGTGTATGTGGGAGCGTCTCTGTGGCCCTGATGGTGTGATGGAGGTGAGAGGAGGCGCATGGAGGCAAACACAGACGGGAGACACAAAGAAAAAAAAAGGAGGGCGAGGAAGAGTTGAGGAGAGAGAGAGAGAGAGAGAGAGAGAGAGAGAGCGGTGGCACAACAGGTGGTACATACTGCCAGGTGGGTCCCGGGGGCGTGGCGAGGGTGGCTCCGCTATCAGACGCACACACAAGAGGGAGGTGGGCAGAACATTAGCAGAGGCATCGCGGGTCAGGACCAGAGGGAGAGACAGAAGATCAGAGGAGACTCCGGCTGGGGAGACGCTCTACTCTATTGTCTAGAAACCAGATGAAGAGACCAACAACTGACAGCTATTATTGTGTGTGTGTGTGTGTGTGTCAGTGTGTGTGTGTGTTTCAAAGACAGATATATCTTCTTCCTCCGTGTCATAGAGCTCTATTGTTGTTAAGAACGCATCAATAAATCACTTGGTGAAATATTCCTTCATCTCCATGAACACACACACACACACACACATACACACACACACACACACACACATGCGCACACACATACCCACACGTACATGCAGACACACACGCACACATGCGTATGCAGACACATGCACACATACACACACGTACATGCATGTAGATGCAAACACACGCGCACACACACACACACACAGACACATGCACACACATACATGCATGTACATGCACACACACATGCAAACATACACACGTACATGCATGTACATGCACAAACACGCACACCACACACACATACACATGCACACATACACACACATACATGCGCACACACACATGCACAAACATGCATGCACACGCGCACACAGACACATGCACACACGTACATGCACACACGCACATGCACCACACACATGCACACATACATGCATGTACACGCACACACACATGCACACGCTTGCAAACATGCACACACACACACACACATACGCACGCACAGATGCACACATTCAACCACACGCACACACATGCAGACGCGCACGCTCACATACAAACACGCATGCACGCACACACACAGACAGACAGACACACACAAACACACTCACACATTTGCTAAAATCTCCAGTGCCCAGCTGATTTATGACTCGCTCAGCATTTCTTAGAGATGAGAGAGCGAGGACAAACGTGTTTGGAGTTTTGGTCTTTTCATGAGATTCGTTGACAATAACAAAACAATGAGAGATAACGCCAGCCGTCATACTTTAGAGATAAAAAGAGAACAAGAGATCAAAATGCAACATAAACATAAGGGAAGCAGGTGTTCAATGTTGTGGCAGAGAGGGAGATGGAGAGGGAGAGAGAGAGGGAGGGATGGAGAGACAAACGGGGGAACTCCCCAGACGAGATGAGACACGTGAGACAGAAGTGAAGGACGGACACACGTCCTCCGGACGTGAGCTCCGTGTGCAGCGGCTGCAACGCACAGGACCGGTTAGAGGAGAACACAGGAATACAGAAATAAACAGAAGACAAGAAGCAGAAAGTCAGGTCAAAGTAAGATATTACATCAGAATGTTGAATAAAATATATAAAAAGAACAATTGCATCCTTTAGATTTCCAACAACTAACAACTCTTTTGGGATAATTCACGGTTCACATGATGGTCAATACTCACTGTGGCAGGTGAATACAGTGTCTGTATATCATCTAGTTTAAATACAACAACAAGGCTGAATGAATGGTATGGGGGGGGGGGGGGGTTAAGGTGGTCGGCAGGTTTCTTTCATCATAAGGAGATTATTAGCAACTGTGACCGTCGCTAATTAGCGCTAATGTGCAACTGTAGGTCAGAGGTTAGCAGGTCCGTCTTTGAATCCCCGCCCTAGTCGATGTGCCCTTGAGCAACACACTTAACCCTGAGTAGCTCCCTGTAGCTGCGTCTACGGTGTATGAATGTAGCATGATTGGAAGTCGCTTTGGATGAAAGCGTCAGCTAAATGACGTGTGATTACATCCCTGGCTAAGATAATATCTTTACTCTGTTCCTATTCTGCAGTCATTTAATAACCGTCTTATTATATCAACCAACAATGAAACTCCCAACTTAAAGTTGTGGG
Organism: Liparis tanakae; assembly: GCA_036178185.1. Lineage (NCBI taxonomy): Eukaryota > Metazoa > Chordata > Actinopteri > Perciformes > Liparidae > Liparis > Liparis tanakae. Next base: position 1,929,455 of record CM070090.1, on the reverse strand, counting down.
CCCAGGGAGGTCAAGCAGAGGTCAGCGGGGTGAACTAACCGCTTCTCTTAGCTTCCTTTCCTCAGCCGCCTGTTCACTGCCGAACAAACACATTTCACCATTTAACCAAAAACACTGAGACGACTTCTTCCGAGACAAATCTACGGCATCCAGCGTGTCGGCAGTTGTTTCCCGAGGGTCCCCGAGGAGCTTACGTAGTACTCTGCGTTGAGTCGGGGCAGAGAAGCCGCTCGGCAGTGGCCCTCCATGCTCGGATAGTCCTCTGTGTCCGATTCGTCCTCCACTTGCTTCAGTTCCACAAATTCCTGCTAGAAAAGAGGAAGGTGGTATGTATGCATGTGTCATGTTTGGAGGCAATGAAATGTAAATGTGGGCTTTCCCTGTGTCGGTGTGTACCTGAGGCCGGGGGGAATAGGGCACGTCCTCTGACTGGCCTCTCTGGAGTTTCCTCCGGACTCTGGGCCTCTGTTGTGCCGCCTGAGAGACATCCCCCGACTGGGAATGTTTGATGGCACTTCTCTGGTTTAGTCTGTATATGGACGGAGACACACACACACACACACACACACACACACACACACACACACACCTCGGTTCAAACCCAAACAGTATCGTCTAACACCAAAAAGTGAGGACCGGCCTCACTTTGCATGTTGGTCCTCACTCCAAAGGTTAATAACCCCTCGATGGTCCTCACTTTGATAGCAGTTCAAACACACACACACATACACACACACACACATATACACACACGCAAGAGCTTGGACCAGCGCCGCAGGGTGAAGGTATATTCAGTAAATGCTCCTCACGTCCATTCATTGTGTTAAATGACCGGCACAAACATGATGAATTTCTCCGTGAGGCCTATTGTCTTGTACGTGGAGGTATTATTATAACATAAGTTAATAGGATATATTAAGTGTATATGTCACTCACATGGGGTCCCTGTTCATCGGGGGGATGCAGGTGGTGGGCAGTGCTTCTGGCTTGGCCTCTGGCTCAGGTGGAGGTGGGAGGGGCTTCTTGGGGATGCAGAATGGTGGCTCTATTTGCTGTGTGTGAGCGAGTTGCATCATGGGACGGAACAACGCCCCCAATTTACTCTGCAGGGCGGAACCACAGGACAGCAGAGAGTTTATGTGTCAGCGAGAGTGAATGAGTATCACACGTGTCTTTATCTAATTTAACCTTCAGACTTCACAACTCAATTAGTTTAAAACACGTTTCCCTTCATCTCTATATTTGATTATGTCTTATTAGTCTTATTGAGTCACGACTAGAAACTCCTGTTCCACATACAAGTATACCAATTAGAATGGTTGTGAATCCACTCACTAATACATTGCACTGTAAGTAAGTAAGTAAGTATGTAAGTAAGTAAGTAAGTAAGTCATTATGTAAGTAAGTATGTAAGTAAGTATGTAAGTTAGTATTTAAGTAAGTATGTAACTATATAAGTAAGTATGTAAGTAAGTATGTAAGTTAGTATTTAAGTAAGTATGTAACTATATAAGTAAGTATGTAAGTAAGTATGTAAGTTAGTATGTAAGTAAGTGAGTATGTAAGTAAGTAAGTGTGTATGTATATAAGTAAGTGTGTATGTATATAAGTAAGTGTGTATGTATATAAGTATGTAAGTAAGTAAGTAAGTAAGTAAGTATCTAAGTAAGTATGTAAGTTAGTATGTAAGTTAGTTTGTAATTAAGTATGTGTGTATGTAAGTAAGTAAGTATGTATGTATGTATATAAGTAAGTATATAAGTAAGTATATGTAAGTAAGTAAAGTTGATGTATTTTGCACTTATCCCAGACCAGGTGTCCCACAGTGCAGTGCTCGGGTCATGAAGCGTACCTGCTGGCCCCCTGAGTGCTGCTGCTGGAGTCTCTTGGCACACGTCTGCTTGTAGTAGTCAAAGATCATCAGAGCGGCGTAGACTTTCCCCACCGTCAGCTCGTTGTCTGGAGGAGAGAGAGACAGGTCCCCAATGTGGCCAGCAGGTGGCGCCAAATGATCACCAAAATAAAACCCAGAGAAGTGGACAGGATGTGAAACAACAACAAAGGCCTCGTCAACTTATTTGTACTGAATCTTAAAGTTTCAAGATGTACGAGTATCAGTATATAAAAACAGTCAAGGCAGATTGATGACTTGAATGATGAATTGAGTGTAATTTCTATTTTTGACACAATACAAATGTTTATAATTTGTTCATAGTGATAAGAAGAAGACCAAAGATGGCTTTATGCTCAATGCCATCTTATTGTATCGTAGCCGTGTATGCTGACCTCACTGATGACCTCATCGTCTGTCACTAAGTTGGTCATCTATCACAAAGTAAGCTTGTTTCAAATCACATTGGGACTTGATAGACAAAAATGATTGTTTTCTTTCTTGGGGGCGTGTCTTTCTTTTTTTGGGGTGGGGGCAAAAAAACATTGTATTGTATTGTAGCCGTGTATGCTGAACTCACTGATGAGTCAGTCGTCTGTCACTAATGTGTTCATCTATCACAGTCAAAAGTTTGAAATCTCATTTGGATTCGATACAAACAAAAATTATCTTTCTTTTTTGGGGGCGTGTCTTTCTTTTTTGGGGGTGGGGCCAAAGAAAAACATTAAAAAAGGAGAATATTTTTTCCAGAGTGCAACCGTATAAAGAAAGAGGAAATAAAAAGGAACTTAAACAGGAACAGATGACCAGCACAACATCTGTCTTTCACAGTAACACCCAATCAGAATGGTGGCTCACATTTAGGGGGCGTCACCAGCAGGTCGACGGTCTTCTGTGATAGGCTGGGCCAGACCCGGTTTATCTCCCTCTTCAGGTCTGCGTCGCACAAATGCTGCGCCAGGACGCCTGAGGACAAACCCACAAATACGTCACGCGTCAAATTTATACTGGGTTACATCAGAGCCGTGGGGGGGGGGGGGCTGTTTGGATATCGTAGTTTCAGTCGCTCACCAGATGCCAGTTTGATCTCCAGGGCGGTGCGGATCAGGGCCATCAGGGTGGAGGTGAAGTGCACCGTCCGGTCCTCTGCAATGGGCATGTTCATCCTCACCAACCGCTGGAGGGGCGGAGCGGAGCAGGAACAGACAAGCAGCGCGTCAGGGAAACGAGGCCGGGACTCGTAGTCACATTAAAAAGGATTTCAAATGAGAAATAATAACAATACATATTCTTTTGTGTTGCTTCAGTCGGCATCTAAAGGGAATTTTGCCAGTAATATCTTTTTAAACTGTCATTTACGTGTAAGGGCTGCAACGTAGGTTATTATTTTTTAGTAACGATCAATAAGTGGATTATTTTTCTGATCACCGTATAGATCTATATCAGAAAATAGTGAGAAAAGCCAATCACAAGTTACAAGTAAAATGTGTGTTGTTTTGTCCAATCAAAAGTCCATAACCCAAAGATATATACTTCACAACGATATAAAAACTCTAGGAACGGCTTATGTTACACAACGGTTGTCTCAAACTATTATTCAATGGATCAATAAACCCTTTTCAGTCCATCCCTCTTCTCTTCTCTTTTTTTGTACCTAACAGGGAACGCATGCGGCGCCTCGGGGGCTGCTGCTGTTGCTATGACATCGTACGAGAGGGTCGCATGGCTTCTCGTTAAAGCTGAAATCCGATGAACACGTGACGCTCAGCTGAAGCTCGACCGCTGCAGCCGGAAACGTGCAGCGGCGGAAAAATAATAAAGACGCTGCGGCCATGAGGTCGCCGGTAAACACGCAGCTCTGTGGCGAGAACCCGATCCATCCGGCTGGATGGGATGCGTTCAAGGCCCACACGCCATCTTGTTACTGAAGGAGCTCTTTCCGTGAAGGGTGGGAGGAAGACTCCAAGTTCAGCTGAAGCAAAGACCCTAATGTGGTACAGGGGCGTCTGTAGGATTCACAGGCGGAGCCCCAAGGAGAGAGGAGAGTTAGGATATATATAGGACTTTTTTTTGGGGGGGGATATCAATTGTTTCCAACAGTTTATAGATTAATTCAATCTTTTGCTCTGTAGCTTTGATATAACAAAAGAGACATAATCTCAGGGTCTTAGTGATATTTTCTATGTATCACAGAGATCAAGATGAACTAGTTCAGTATCAAATATACCATTCAATGGGAATATTATAATAATAATATATAATAATGCAAAGCATAGAGAGACGTCGACAGTTTTTTCAAAATCGCTCGCTCACTGGAGACAGTGTCTCACTTTTCTTTCTCACTTGCCTCGAGTAAAGCTGAATGTAAGCAGCTAACAATCGTTAACAACTACTGACAAATTATATTATATATTTATATATACATATGTATATATAGCCAAACTCTGTAACTACCTGGACTTACAAGTATCCGTGCATCGTTTACTCTGAGCTAACCTCTCTGGCTGTAGTCCTGGCCTAGCGACGCCCCTGAACGCCTCATGTTCGGGTTGGAGGATCCCGACTTGTTGTTGCTGCTAACTCTCCTGAAGCCTCTCATTGGGTTTGGACTGTTGGTTGGACAAAACCACCTGAGAGGCGATGGTTCTGATGATTGTTTTTAAGTGGTCGTAGGCGGTGTATTTATCGCCTGTAGGTGGCGGTAGACGCGCCTCGGGTCGGAGAACATGAGCAACAGCAATAAAGCATCAAAAATCGTTTTTTTACAGACCAAATCGGTTTAAATGTACGCGATACTTGGGGATCTTTTAGAGCTCCGGCCGGCTGTCGGACGGGGACTGAAGCCGGTGTCGGACCGCTTCGACAACATCTGTAATCTGAGCTTGATATTGCTCCTGTCTGCTCCTCTAACCCGAGGGCGAGCCGCTCATCTATTGTGGATTTCTGGATTACACACCTCTGACGTTGTAGAGACTACATGAGTGAACTGGTGAATCGGGATTAAAAATCAATTGGCGGCCCCACGTTGCAGTGAGATGCTAAGTATTGTAATCTAGTAATTATTAGTAGCAACGAGGCTCAACTATTATTACGTCATCTGCATTTTTCTACAGTGCAAAACTTTAAAATGCAGACGGTATTTATTGAGAAAAATAATAAAATATTCAGCATCAATCCCCACCGTGCATTGGTTCTGGATCAATGCGGCCGCTTAATTAACTGGTACACGCATGCATACTGGAGTTAGTGGCGGACATTGACAGCGAGGCTGGAGGGTGTGTGTGTGTGTGGGGGGGGGGGAGGGTGGGCATGTGCCCTTCTCGTCAAAAGAAATTAGGAACTGAAAGGCGAAAGCAAAACAAACCATCGGACACATTTGTGAAAAAAGCAGCTGATGGGTTCACTTCCCTTCAAGGAAAAAGGTCTCTGTAGTGAGCAACACAGATACAGAGGGATGGAGGGATGGGAGGGGAGAGCTGGAAAGCATCTATACACACACACACACACACACACACACACAGATAGGATGAAGGAGGAGAGGGAACTGATCCCCGGAGAAGCCGAGGGAAAGATCATCCAAAACAGAAGAGGGCGGAGCTTCGCCCGGGGAACCGAACACGAGAGGGTAACGAGGACGACGGTGACCACTAGGGGATAGTGAGAGGGGGGGTAGCCTCTCTCTCCCTGTCTCTCTCTCTCTCTCTGTTTGCCGATTCACAAAAACAGGAGTTATTTGTGGCTGTGTGACACGTCAGAGCCAGACGGGGGGCTTTAACCGTGATGTGTTCAGACAGCGCGGCGTGCCTCTGGGGAGGCGAGCGGGCCGACGCCGGTCGCACTCGAGGATCGTTGACTCGACCGGCGCATAATAAATCACGTCACGGGATTCGCGTGCCGGGGGTTTTCCCTTCGTTTGAGTCGCCGCCGGAGACGGCGGAAGCGTCCCTGAACGTCTCACGGCGTCGAGAAATCCCTCGTTTATTCCCGAACGCTCCGTCTCATTCCACTGAGTTACGTGAGCTCCTGGTTCGGTTGCAATTCTGAGACTTTTCATTTGTAGTTTAAATATTTACTCTTATTTCGACTCTAGTGTCGGTCTGAACACTCGGTGGGAGATATTTGATTATTTCAGGCGGACTGTAGACATATAACAACATTTTTGAGATGCGACCTGGAGCTTGATAACAGGTGAACATTTAAAATACTTTTTTTGAACCTCCACGCCTGACATCATACATGTGGCATAAAAGTCTCAAATTAAATATGTGTGTCTCTCTCTAGCTACACTTTCATATCCACATCACTTTGGGTGCAGTGGGATTATGAGCTCTACAGGGTTCCTATGGTCATGGAAAACCTGGAAAAGTCATGTAATTTTTAAATGGTTATTTCCATAAGTTTTGTAATAGTCATGGAAATGTTGTTGTATTCATATGTTAATTAATAAGCTTTTAAAAGAAAGACGCTAAACGTAAGCCGGCATTCGCTCTCTTATACTCGCATTCTCCGCGCTGCAAGTGAACGCACCGTAACTGGAAAAGACATAAATGTTTATTCTATTAATCTAAACGGTTGCCTCTCATTCATTTGAGTCATTTAATGTTTTAAACTCTATGCTTTGGAATCCTTATTGTTAGTTTAAATACAGGGTTCTTACACATTTTGACCAGTGGATTTCCAGGACTTTAAAACCAAATTTCCATGACCAAATGGAAATCTCGGTATAAACATGAACATTTTTGAATGTTGTGCACGTTAAGAGCGTATACCGGCTTATATTTTGAGCGTCTTTCTTTAAAAAACGTATTAATTATTTCAAACTTGGCGTAAATGAACATGTGATTATAACAAATTTCCATGATCTTTCCATAACTTTTATGACTTAAGTTTTTTCCATGAATTTCCAGGCCTGGAAATGAGCATTTTAAAATTCCATGACTTTTCCAGTTTTTCCATGAGCGTACGAACCCTGTAGATACGAAATTTGTAATTTTTTTTATGTATGCACTGAGATTTCTCAAAATGTTTGGTCTTCGAAATGTGATTTAACATGTGTGACCCCTGAGCTAGAATAAAGGGCCGAGCTGAAAGAGGCCGACTGGAGTCACACGTCGCTCTTCTTCCCCTTCCTGGTCGATGGGACGTACAAACGGACCAATCACAGAGCGACACACACGGGAACAGAAAGGACAACACGACGGCGGCCAGAAGAGGCCGACGTGACACACGGACAAGAGGCCTGAGGACGTTTGACAGGTGGAGGAAGCAAGAGGGGGGAGGGGGGGGGGAGGGGTTCTTCTACCTTATAGGCGACTCGATGAGGACATTTCTTCCCCAAACCTAGCGGAGGAGACATGTCGCGGAGCATCTCGTACATGTCGCGGTAAGACATGCGGCCACTTTAGTGTTTTTCCCCCCAGCCAGGGAAAAATATGGTGGAAGGCCATGAAGAGATGAGGATGGAGGAGAATGGGGGAGGGGGAGGAGGGAGGAGGAGGGAGGAGGGAGAACAACAGAAATCCTTGTTAATTCGATTTCCAGGATATCGTGCGGTCTGGAATGCCATCGTCCGGGTTGAATCGAAGGATTCGGGAATGGATTCCGGGAGGAGGCGTGAGGAAGGGGGCGAGGGAAGGAAGGAGGTAGGGAGGACGCTCCACAGGTGTCCCCCTGGGGAGAGACGCTGGATGGATGGCGAAGGTGTGCATTTTGGGGAACAAGAGTGCATTTTATGATGGAGACTTTGATACACCGGAAATCTCTCTGGGAGAATCAAACATTCCCCCAACGAAGGCTCTGAAAAGTTCGTACAACGGACTTTTCTACGACTTCAGGATCTCATGGTGGATTTTCAGCGGCGTATCCCTTTAAGATGCACTCTGCTCAGGAGACGCCGTCAGGTAACCGTGGGCGAGCGGAAACGATGCTCTCTCTCTCTTCACCTCCCGCTCTTCTTCGTCTTAAAGGGGCGTTCACACCAAAAAGCTTTGCGACTTGTTCGCGCCATTTTTCTACGTTTTTGACGTGAATTCGAATATACTGCATATATATTTCGCTGAGTTGCGAATATTCGTGAATCTGACTGCTGCTGCTCTAGTGCAGCTGGAAGAGAAGTCGTTCAGACGTAGAGGTGAAAGCCACCGAGCTGCGTGAGCCTACGGGTGATGTCATGTATAAATATATATATTATATAAGTGTTATGAACTCCAACACGAGGCGTTAGATGTTCAGACGTGTGTAGGACGTCCTCAACGAGGATGAAGCAGAACTAGAGGAACTAGAGGTTCTTCACGGTGGATGAAGGACATGATAACTGTTTCCACGGAGATAAGCTCCGCCCCCTCTCAGGTACGAATGAAGCGAATAAGCCGCAAATAGTCAAGCGAGTGAACTCACGCCAGTAAAACGAGTGTTCCGAGTACGCTTTTGGTGTGAATGATTCTTAAGACGTCGAATTCGAAGCCTTTTGGTTTTGCAGCCTGACTCGAGGCGTCGCTCCCTGCTCCCCGTTGGTTACCTGCCGGCCGGGTTAGTGGGAGAGTCGATGCGTCGTTAGTATGCATGTTGTGGCCGGGTCATTCTGGGGGAGGGGGAGGGGGGTCACAGACACTCACAGTCCGAAAAAACCCACCACGGACCCCTCCTGTGAAACAGGAGGCCCGTGTGTGTGTGTGTGTGGGGGGGGGGGGGGGTGCCAACCTTATACGCCACCCTGTTGGGGCACTTCTTCCCCAGGCCCAGGGGAGGGGAGATAAAACGCAACAATTTGTACATATCCTGATAGCATATCCTCCCGCTGCAAAAGATAAAGACATGTTTAGGTCACAGGTTCATTCATCGCGTCTGGATCATGTGTGGGAGGAGCATGAAGGAGGAGACTAACATGCCATCGGTGCTCATTTTGACTATTAAAAGAAAGATAAAAATGACATTTTCTTTTCATTCTTCATTACTTTTATTTGCACATCACTATAAAACCTCAGGGAAATTAGAAATATAGTGTTTTGGAGTGAGTTTTCAGGAATAGATTTCCCCAATGTAAAGGTGTAAATGTTGTTAGAAAGCCGACTTTCACACTTTTAAGAATTCTGTTCAAGAATCCTCTTTGTTTATATATTTTACCCACTATAAAACCCACAAAATTCCCAGAAAAATAAATAAAAGTCTACAGTCATGTCTTTACTGTAAATTAAAGGGATTAGAAACCACACAAAAATGATGTGGAAGGGACCGAAAATGGTAGAATCAGTTAAAAAGATCTGCTTCCTTCCCAGAGGAACGAAACACAAGATGTCTCGTCGTCGCTGCGCAGCCGAAGCAGTGGAACATCGGCGACTGTCGCCGCAGCTAATTCATATTCAAAAGGAATAAATAATAAGTCCTCCCCCGTAATGTCTGTCAGGAGATGCAATTTTCATATTTCACATCTCACACCTTTCTCTCCCGGAGTCCTGACTCACTTGACGAGGCTCGTTAAAACTTAATAAACCTTACGTAATCTAGAGATGGATTACTCCTCGCGCCGTCAGAGACGTCAACCTGTGGAAAACTCTCTCTGCGACAGACGAGGAGATTTGGAGGCCCGCCGGCGGCTTAGAGGCGGGCTGAGCGCTCGCCGAGCGGGAACGCCGGATTTCCGGCGTCGCTCCGGCTCGTCTCCAGCCTCAGTCAGATCGGGGGCTTAATGTCCTTCACCCGCCACCAGCGTCGGCTATAATAGGATTCCTCCACTTCCTTAAGAGCTTAAGAGTCTCCTCCTCCTCCCCCTCCTCCTCCTCCCCCCTCCGTTGCCTAGGACACCTCTCCTCCGCAGTGTTGGAAATACACCGGGGCAAAGGGCAAAACTGCCCCTGATGTCACTAGGAGAGGCATAAAAATTGCCCCCGAATTTCCTCTAATAATTATGAGAATTTAATAGCATTTAATTTTTTTATTTGTGCTCTTTTTGTATAGGTAGGTACACCCAAAAAATCTATAAATAATCTATAAACATTATTTTTAATGATAACAAAATCAAGAAATAATGATAATGATTGTTAATAATTGTTTAAAAAATAAAATAAAATGTCATATGATTGTCTGATTTATATTATTTGTTTAATAAAAAGGGGAAGAAACACTTTGAATCTATAGACTACTGCCTAATAATTGTATTATTGCCATTTGTATGACAGTTGCTCATATATATTTATTATTTTTTAATAAATTTCAAAAAGTGCCCCCAATTTCTTTTTAAATGCCCTAGATGAAATCAGTGGGGCAAAAATTAGTCCCCTAAAAAAAATGTAAACCCCTGCCTCCGTACCGCCAACAGGGACTATGGGTGGAGCACTCACCAGGCTGCAGGGTCGTACTCCGCCCACACGCGGATGTATTCGTCCAGGTGGTGAGGCCCCAGGATGGAGGCGTCTCTCGTCAGGTACTCAAAGTTGTCCATGATGACGGCGACGAACAGGTTCAACATCTGGAGGACGCGTCACATGAATTGATGTTAGGTCCAGAGTTAGGCGGATGTTGTATTTTTAATTTAGATATTTGTTTCTATTCTGTCATTTGAATTTTTTTAATTTTATTTGCTTTGTCCATTTTTAATGTGTGTGTCTTCTTGTTGTCTTGTTAGTACTTGACAATAAGATGATACTCACTATTCTGTATTTATTTTATAATTCAAAAATTGTAAAGAGCGATTACTAACCCCCCTATTAATTTACTATATATGTTCTACTCATGTCTATCTTTTCTTTATTTCTATTTTAATTTGTTTTGTATTATTCTTTTCTATTTATTTAAGTATTTCTGTTTTTTATTCATAATGTTTTTTCACGTTCTATAAAAAAGAAAAATCAATTAATACAAAAGTTTAAGTAAACATGCAGCAATCTGTATGACCTCTGTGACCCCTGTGTGACTTCTGTGAGACCTGTGTGACCTCTGTGTGATCTCTGTGTGACCTCTGTGTGATCTCTTTGAGACCTCTGTGTGACCCCTGTGTGACCCCTCTGTGACCCCTGTATGACCTCTCTGTGACCCCTGTGTGACCTCTGTGTGACCCCTGTGTGACCTCTCTGTGACCTATGTGTGACCCCTGTGTGACCCCTGTGTGACCTCTCTGTGACCCCTGTGTGACCTCTTCACACTGACCAGGAAGGAGCAGAGGAAGATGAAGGACACAAAGTAGAAGTAGGCGAAGTCGCTGCCGCACTCCTTCCCCGTGGTTCCCGAGAGGCTGTCACACGGCCGGTTACTGAGGCACGCCAACATGATCTCATGCCACGCCTCGCCCGTCGCACTCCTGAAACACACACACACACGCACACACACACACACACACAAGTTATTAGTTTGGATTACTGGTGCCACCAACATCTCTGAGGAAGATGGAGTGATGGGGTTACCTGAAGAGAAGAGTCAAGGCCTGGAAAAAGGTCTGGAAGTTGTTGTGGTGGTTTATCGCCGTCTCCTCGCTCAGCCGGATGTTCCCAAAGACCTGAGGGGGGGGGGGGGTCACGGGGTCACATCAGGCTCAATAAATGTAAAGGCGCACAGAGAGACTCACAAACGTAACGCACAAATGCGCATAGAAGTTGAAAATGACGGAGACATCTGATTGGCTACAGGCAGATCTACGTGGAAAAGAAAACACATTTGCGAATCTAACGTTTAGTGATCCGCCTCCTCCTCCTCCTCCTCCTCCTCCTCCTCCTCCTCCTCACCTGCATTCCAATGATGGCGTAGATGAAGAACAGCATGGCGATGAGCAGGCAGACGTACGGCAGCGCCTGAAAGCAGCACGTAGACCACAGGTCAAAGACTTCAGAGCACACACTCACACACTCATGTTGTTGATCTCTCCACACACACACACACACACACACACACACACACACACACACACCTTGTAAGACTGTACAGTCTTATTCAAGCCTCGGAGCAGTCAACCCGAGCTGCGGGGTCGATTCCTGTGAAACCGTCTATTCTAGGGTTACCGTCAGTCAAATTGGACCTATTGAATGTGTGTGTGTGTGTGTGTGTGTGTGTTGAATGGCTCACCTTGAAGGACTGGACGAAGGTCCACAGCAGGATGCGGATGGTGTATCCCTGCCGCAGCAGCTTGATGAGACGAGCCGCCCGGAACAGCCTCAGGAAGCTCAGGTTGATCATCTTGTCCTGGGGGGGGGAGAGAGAGAGAGAGAGAGAGAGAGAGAGAGAGAGAGAGACACACACAATATACTGAGAGGAGCTTTGAATAAACACAGGAGCATCTAAAGCCACGCCGCACTGACTCTACGTTTTTTTCACAGATATGGACGCGTCTCATGACTCTCATCTCTCGTGCTCCTAACTTAATCTGAGACCAGCGGTTCTCAAATGGAGGGTACATGTACCTCTGGGGGGCCGTGACGGCACTTCAGGGGGTGCGTGAGATTTATTTTAAATATATTTAAAAAGTAAGTGTGAGTTCAGAAACTGATTTATATATATATATATATATATATATATATATATATATATATATATATATATATATATATATATATATATATATATAATATTAAAATCAGACACTAATGGCACAGCCTTTTTTTTACCAACGAATTATGGGTACTTGGCTGAAAACATATTTTACTAGAGTCACAAAGGCTCCCTTTAAAAAAGGACCAGTGTGTTGCATTCAGGGGCCTCTCTCTCTCTCTCTCTCTCTCTCTCTCTCTCTCGCTCCCTTTGTAGAAATGAAGGGGGCTGTTCAAAAAACTATTTTTAGTTTCAGTTAATGGTAGAGCGTTATGAATATTATATATATTTCTGACAGTGAGTCTCTGAAATCCTGCTCCTTTTAAATTGATCTCGCATCACTGCATCACAAATCAGAGTGGATCGGACAGAGATTATGCAAATTAACAAGAGGGTAAAAAAACACACACACACTGGACTCTGATTGGTTCCCTTAAAGTGTTAAATGGTAACAGTGGAAAACCCAAATCAGATTGTAAAGGGTTTAAAATAGTGTTTAATGAGCATCATAGGTGCATTATAATGACTTATAATGGTATTTAATGCCAATGTCATGCAACTGAAACCATTACAGGTGACTGTGTGTTCCTCTCTTACGTCACGTCACTCTGACGGGGTTCAGTAGGCGAATAGACCAACACACACACACTGACAGGGGGGAGGGGGAATCGACAATATCAGCGGGCAACAAGAAAAGCCACTTACCGTCTAGAGGTGTCACATGTGACAGAGGGGCAGAGTGAGGGCACAGGCGCCAGGAGAGACAACAGCACACGAACAGCAAGAGAACGACAAGCGCAGGAAGAGAAGAAGAATGATCACAGGAAGAGAAAGCAGCAGAGAAGAGGCTGACTGACACACACAAAGCAACAACGCGCCGCCTCAGCCGTCGCCACGGTGACGCTCCTTTTCTCTCGCCGTGGATTGTATCAAAAATAATGAACCAATTAATTAATTGTTAGTCTGTTAAATGTTAGTCAGTTAATTGTTACGCAGTTAATTGTTAGTCAGTTAATTGTTAATCTGTTAATTGTTAGTCTGTTAATTAATAGTCTGTTAATTGTTAGTCTGTTAATTAATAGTATGTTAATTGTTAGTCTGTTAATTGTTAGGCAGTTAATTGTTAATCTGTTAATTGTTAGTCAGTTAGGAGGTTAATTGTTAATCTGTTAATTGTTAGTCAGTTAATTGTTAATCTGTTAATTGTTAGTCAGTTAATTGTTAGTCAGTTAATTGTTAGTCAGTTAGGAGGTTAATTGTTAGGAGGTTAATTGTTAGGAGGTTAATTGATAGTCTGTTAATTGTTAGTCTGTTAATTGTTAGTCAGTTAATTGTTAATTGTTAGTATGTTAATTAATAGTCTGTTAATTAATAGTCTGTTAATTGTTAGTCAGTTAATTGTTAATCTGTTAATTGTTAGTCAGTTAATTGTTAGTCAGTTAATTGTTAGTCAGTTAATTGTTAGTCAGTTAGGAGGTTAATTGTTAGGAGGTTAATTGTTAGGAGGTTAATTGATAGTCTGTTAATTGTTAGTCTGTTAATTGTTAGTCAGTTAATTGTTAATTGTTAGTATGTTAATTAATAGTCTGTTAATTGTTAGTCTGTTAATTGTTAGGAGGTTCATTGTTAGTCTGTTCATTGTTCATTGTTAAGCCAATTCATCAACAACCATTTTAATGATTGGTCTTTCGTGGCGATACGCTGCTTTTCCCTGTTTTTACTTCATTTGTTAATTGGATGTATTAATATTCAGTAATCTGAAGCTGTCGGCTTGTGTTCTAACAACTAGTGATAGACTGTAAGACATCATTTAAAAAAAAACTATTTTCTGACATTTGATAAACAAATAATCTCTCAATCCAAAACGTTGGCAGTGAGAATAATGAGAATAATAATTACTCGTAAAATGATGTAAATTCCATTTCCTGCTCGGGGAAACTTTTACTGCAGCGGGTCTCCGGGCGAGACCAAATCTGCTTCCTGCATCCCGTCGTGCAAAGTCTTGACTGATATCAGTATCTGACGCCACGTAGATAAACGGACACAAGGTGTGTCCACAACGTGTCGAATGATGATCTTAGTATCGTTAAAATGTCCAGTATTGATACGTATTGATACGTATTGATACGTATTGATACATATTGATACATATTGATACACTGGGCTTACCTTAATCTCCGTGACCAGGATGTCTGTGATGCTGCCGAGCACGGTCACGAAGTCGAACACGTTCCAGGCGGCTTTCAGGTAATTCTAAACAAACAGAGCCGACACGAGAGAGATCAGGCAGCGCATTCAGAAGGGAGAGTCCATTCAAAACGTTGACATGTTCAGCTTCTGGGTGTCGTAATATTTATTGTTATTTTCATACTATACAATATGAACGGAACGAGAGTGGGATAACTGTTCAAACTCATCTTCTAATTATACGGTTCGACATGACTTCAGAGTCAACTGAATACATCCAGAAGGTTTGTCCTCGGGCAGTTACTACTTCATAGTCATTCTTTGTGATATTCTTTTGTAATTTCAATTAACTTGGCCTCCCCTGACACTGATTGGAGCCCCCTGGTCAGGACCCGCCCCTCCCTCTGAAACGTCTGTTTAAGATTATCTTTTGATTAATTAATTAATCAGACATTAAAAGGGTTCCCGACCGTTATTCACAATCCCCCTATTTTTATATTATAAAGCTTTTCATTAAGTTACAGATTGGGCTGGAACTTTTAACAGAGCAAATATCAAATGTCTGTGTATTTGATTATATGTAAAGTTACGTGTCGATAGGGTGTACCGATACTTAAAATACTGTACAATACAAATTCTACAATGGGTCATACTTATGAAGAATGTAGTCATCTGGTCAGATGCAGACAACAGGCCGACGTAGCCGTGCATAATCAATGCTATGATGGCACCTTGATAACTTACTGCAGGCTAATACTAATATTATTGCCATTTCTTAATTGTTGATAACAGGAACACGCTGGTAAAAAGGGAGACATACAGATTTATTATGTATTACTATTATAGAAAAATATAAATAAAAGTATTGTATCGAATTTGTGGTATCGTATCGTAAGTATCGAGATATTTATTGCAGGTATTGTATCGTAAGTATCAGGTATCGAGATATTTATGGCAGTTAAGTATCGGGTATCGTGATATTTATTGCAGGTATCGTATCGTAACTATCGGGTACCGTGATATTTATTGCAGGTTTTATGTCGTAAGTGTCTGCAGTCTGAGGCGTGTTTACATCGGCCATCCGTCTGGGCTTAACAGCTAAACAGGTGGAGGCCAGTGGTGTGTGAGGAAAGCCATTTAACAAACCGTTACTCGTAAATGGAACGGAGTGAGAGATGAAACGGCCCGCTGAGAGAAAGACACACACACACGTTGGGGGAAGATTTATCCTCTTTGCGCACACTCCCTCTTTTTTTAACCTTTTCATCTTCGAGTGCTTTGTGTCTTCCACCTTTTAAGTTTGATTTGCACACGCAGAAGCACAACCCTCCAAAACTTGTTTCATCATTCACAAGGACAACATGGAATATACTGAGCACACACACACACAGACAGACACACACAATACAACAGTGAATACTTGTCCGGCGTGCAGCGTACGCTCTCACCAGCGGACCGAAGGCGATGATCTTCAGGATGCATTCCAGCGTGAAGAGCGCCGTGAAGACGATGTTCAGGTACTTCAGCATGGACTCGTACAGGTCCGGAGCGCCGTAAAACTGAGGACACACACCGGACGCCGAGTGTGAACACGCTTCCTCCTTCAGCCCCAACGCACCCCCACACCGGATCAGACCAGCTGTAGGACACCGACCAGTACAGGGGACTGGTTGGTGACTGACGAGAACGACGTCTCATCCTCTGGTTTCGGAGGTAAATCACATCGATCGTTTCGCTACGTTATATTTACGTTCTGTGCAAAAGTATTCATGAAAGAACAACAAGAGCTTTAAAAAATATTTCTACGTGCTCTTAAAAAATGGCGGTTGTGTCCTCTGCACCTTCATCCTGGAATGTGTTTATAATTTAAAACTCAAAGAGCTGATGCCATGTGCTGCTTTAAATATGAAATAAATGAAGGTTCCCAAACATGTCAATGTTCTTTAAATTAACTCAGTTATGTCACTTGTCTCTTAACTTTTAGTTTCTTTTAACTTGTTTTGTTCAGTGTTTTGTTTGTAACTGTTTCTTGTGTTTATTTTATTGTAACTTTGTGTTTCTAATGTTTTTTTTGTTTGTAACTATTTGTTTCTTATGTTTTTTGTTTATAACTATGTGTTTCTTATTGTGCTGTATTATCCAGGTCCCCCCTCAAAAAAGTGTTTTTTCATCTCAATGGGATTCACCAGGTTAAATAAAGGTTTAAATAAAATAAAGTAAACTGTCTCGTCAAATAACTTTTCAGGGTTAGATTACATTTGAAATATTCTGAGACGACCAGGAGTAAACTCGGCGGCACGGCGATCTCTTCTCTCCGCCGGCAGAGCGCCCGTTAGCATCGAGGCGCCCGGTGTTGTGATGATGCTGGGATGTTTGATGACTTTCACCGTTGCCCCGTGTCTCAAGGCCAGAGCCAGAGCTAAATTATTAAAATGGTACAAATTCATGGAAACTGCCTCCGCGACCCCCTTGAATATTTCAACAGTGCACATCACATCCCATTAGCCGCTGAGCCAATGCAATGTTTGTATTTATTTATTTTTTTGGGGGGTAGAGCGATGCAAGAGAAGTGGTGCTCCGGAGGAAAATCACTGACCTTCATCATCAGCACGACCGTGTTGAGGGCAATTAAAGTCATGATGGCGTACTCGAACGGCGGCGACACCACGAACTTCCACATCCTGTACTGGAAGGACTGCTTGTTCTCCGGCATGTATCTGGTCAGCGGCTTGGCGTTGATGGCAAAGTCGATGCAAGCCCTCTGATGGATGGAGAAGAGAGGAAACAACAACAACACATGGTGGGTCAGCAGGTCCACCTTCCAATCAGGGGGTTGGCGGTTCAATCCCCGCCCTAGTAGATGTGTCCTTGAGGAAGACACCTAACCCTGAATTGCTCCCCTTAGCTGTGTGTTACTGCAACCTTAAAAAGTACGATAGAAATTAAATGGATTATTATTATAACACCTCTCTGATGCGCCTTCAAAAAGTAAACAAAGACAGTTGGCACTCCACATGAGAATGTTCTGAGTGGTTTGGTAATTCAAAAGATGAGATCAGCCTCTCTGATCACGAGCCAACGCAGAGAAGAGAAACACGCCATGATGTTAACCACGTCCTGGTAGACAGGAGACACCTCACGGCTAACAGCAAACTGTGTTTGTTTATGCTGTTGTTGTGTGTCTTATCCTGTACTGTTGTTATTGTTTTTGTTTATTATGGTCTGTCAAGGGACTACTGATGCAAATGAGCTGTGTAGCTATAATGTGTTACAGTACATCAAATGGTGATTAACGTCTTAACTGTAAATGGTGTATTTTAAATAACGATAAGAAGAAGAAGAAGAAGAAGAAGAAGAAGAAGAAGAAGAAGAAGAAGAAGAAGAAGAAGAAGAAGAAGAAGAAGAAAACACTTTTGCAGAAATATATTGGCTTGTAATATATTTTCACTTGTCGATAAAAGAGGCGTGTCCATAAGAGAGGTGTTCCCATAAGAGAGGTGTTCCCATAAGAGAGGCGTGTCTATAAGAGAGGCGTGTCCATAAGAGAGGCGTGTCCATAAGAGAGGCGTGTCCATAAGAGAGGCGTGTTATTAAGAGAGGCGTGTCCATAAGAGAGGCGTGTCTATAAGAGAGGCGTGCTATTAAGAGAGGCGTGTCTATAAGAGAGGCGTGTCCATAAGAGAGGCGTGTCTATAAGAGAGGCGTGTCCATAAGAGAGGCGTGTCTATAAGAGAGGTGTGTTATTAAGAGAGGCGTGTCTATAAGAGAGGCGTGTCCATAGGAGAGGCGTGTCTATAAGAGAGGCCTTCCCATAAGAGAGGCGTGTCTCTGTATTGGCGGTGCGTCTCCCACCTCGTTCTTCTCCAGGCTGCACTCCGACATGGCCTTGTCTCCTTGCTCCTGGAAGGTGATGATGATCAAAGCCACAAAGATGTTGACGAAGAAGAAGGGGAACACCACGAAGTAGACCACGTAGAAGATGGACGTCTCCATGCGGAAGCCGGGGCTGGGGCCCTGGTCCTCGTACGTGGCGTCCACCGAGTGCTTCAGGACCCTGGAAAGAACAAATATTTATCTCAATGGAGTTCAGGCTGTCGAGCTCTCATTAACAATTAATCAGACGATAAAACAACACACATTTGTACAGGTTATTCAGAAAACACAAA
The DNA here is from genome assembly GCA_036178185.1 of Liparis tanakae. NCBI lineage: Eukaryota > Metazoa > Chordata > Actinopteri > Perciformes > Liparidae > Liparis > Liparis tanakae. Next base: position 1,910,699 of record CM070090.1, on the reverse strand, counting down.
CAACTATGGCCACATTTTGATCTATATATGATATTGTGATGTATTATATACTACAGGGGGAAAATCACATGTGTACAGCTGAGCATGTAGGTGATGTTACCAGAGGTGGCCAGTATCAACAGATGATTATGCAAAAATAAATAAATAATATTTGTCAAAAAATGACATTATTTTAGGAAAATGACAATATTTAAACTGCTTGTTTTGTCTGATCAACAATAAAAAATATATAATTATTAAATATACTACGTAAGAACTCTCACATGCGACCTGGATGTGGATAAGAGAGGCATGTCTGTGTACTTTGAACTTGTGTAATATGTGAAGTTCTCAATAAAAGGTCTTTCTACATTCCACCCGCCTGCAGTACCACTGCGCTCCACTAGAGGGAATCCAACAAAAACAGCGATTCTAGGTCTCAGGTGATTATACACACCAATGAATCCATTTCTGCAGGTAGATCCGCCCCTACAGGCTGCACCCTGCATCTGTAAAGTCCCATTTTAAGGTTCTCCTGACTTACAGCGGCCATCCTTCCCCCGTGGACACGGTGAAGAGCGTCAGGAAGGCCCACAGAACGTTGTCGTAGTGGAACTCGTACTTCTTCCACTCTCTGGGCTGAGCCGCCACGTCGTCTCGGTCGTAATCCAGAAACTGACCCCTGACGGAGAGAGAGAGACGGCGGGGGGGAAATACCAGGATATTAAAATGAAAAGAGAGATTGAGAATATCAGTATTAATACAAATTATGTTCGCAAATGACAACCAGGTGGCTGAATAGAGGCTAAATTAAAAAGGAAGTAACCTAATAGATGCTTTAAGACCTCCAGGACCAGGACCATCTAACCAAGTTATATTGAGCAATGCCTTTAAACCAAGAATAAACAGACTGTTTGCTCATTCGCCCAACAGACGGTTCAAACCAGTTTGTCTCATAGCTTCAGAGACCGTGGCGATCGCTAAAAGCAGCAATACTGTGAAGCACCACTTTGAGACAAAGCACGAATCTTTGCAGCCACTCAAATCCAAAATGCGAGCACAGAAAAGAACCCGAAGGGCCCGAAATGATCAGAATCCTCCATTCATCCACCCCTTGGCCAACAATGATGTCATCAGAGGAGAAAAGAGCTGAACAAGTGGTTTTAATGGCCTCAGATTGAGTCCCTGCACACAGATGTAGTTTATTAGAAGATGAGGATATAGAATCATGTTTTTTTGGGGGGGGGGTTGCCATCTTTTGTTCTTTTTACTTGAAATGAAGCACTTTATTTAAAGATGAACTTTTTAAAATACAGTCTTTATTCTAATTGAAGTGAGAGAGCAACATGTCTTTATTTATTTATTGTTAAAGTATATATTATTTCACGATTTCTCTTATTAGAAGATGAGAATATAAAGTTATGTTTTCTCATCGACATCACTTCACACTTGAATAAACAGAATTTAAGTATTTTATTTAAAAATTAACAATTTTGAAAAGATTTCTATGAAAAATAAATAATAATACAGCCCTTATTCTAATTGGACTGAGAGAAGAATATGTATTTATTATTATATAAAATATATTATTTATAAATTTTCATTAAAAACTGACGATGAATATTGTTGAGACATTTCGATATTTGTGAGTTGTTGACTACATACATACATATATAATATATATATACATATATAATATGTATATATATATAATATGTATATATATATATATATTAAATATAATATATATATATTTATATATATTATATATATTTATATATATATATATATTATCTACAGCTGATGGGCTACTTCACTATACGTGGGACTAAATCATTGCGCAATACATTGTCGTGATGTTCCGGTGAACTCTCTCTCACTGGACCTCCACCAGGTGGGTGACGGTGGGTGAGGTTGGGTGAGGTTGGGTGAGGTTGGGTGAGGTTGGGTGACTGGGTGGCGTACCTGCAGTCCTTCTCCAGGCCTTTGGACTCGTCGGTGCAGTAGAAGAACTTCCCCTTGAAGAGCTGCACGGCGATGACGGCGAAGATGAACATGAAGAGCATGTAGACGATGAGGATGTTGAGGACGTTCTTCAGGGAGTTCACCACGCAGTCGAACACCGCCTGGAACACACACACACACACACACACACACACACGCACACTCATTGACTTCTCTCCATTCTCAGGAAGCTTAACTGTATTATGATCGGCTGATGTTGAATCCAATATTTTGAATCAGGGCCGTCACTCTCGCTCTATTGGAAATCCCAAACTTTAAATGTGTGGAAATAATATTCATTCATTCAATATACATATGTGTTAGTCGGAAGACTTTTTATTTTTTAACTTTTTGATGAACTGAAATGTAAACTTCAGATTTAAAACGGGATCCAGCTCATGTAATCATCTTTTAAACAAACTTTGTTTGATCCGGTGCCTCAGCTCAGCCTTCTTTCAAACGTATTTATGCATCTCTAGTGGACACTCGTGGTATGGCGGCAAAAGAAAAGTCCTTCTGACCCAAAATCAAGTTTCACCTCTCCTCTCCTCTCGCCCCGCTGTGCTCTCTCTCCGTCTTTCCATCCTGACACGTGTGCGATCGCATGAGTGATCGCCGTCGAGGACGGAGCATATCCCCCCCGCCCTTGCTCTTCTAACTATTGACATGTTTTGGCTCCTTTTATTGACTAATTGTTTTCATTAACTACTGAAGTGCAATTTGTGACACTTTGTCTATGATAAATGCAAAATAAATGCAAAATAAATCAACTTTACCTACCTACCTCCATCCTTACTTACTTACACACTTACATACTTCTTTACTTCTAAACCTACTTACTAACTCACTAACTTACTCACTTACTTTACCTTCTTACTTTCCTACTTATGGTTTCTCTCTCATTTCTACTTCAAGTTGACGTCTCTTGTTCAACATGTATTTATTACCACTTTAAGTAGCTGAACATATGTTGTGTAAAAACAACAAAATAAGAGGAAAACGTAATTGCAATAAACGTAACAACACAACACAGACGGCTCGTATCTAATTAACCGAGCGGCAATCTCACAGCAGTGAGAGGAAACCGGCAAAAATATATGTACATATTAAATGTATTAATAAATCAAGAGCGGCCACTTAAATGATAACAACCAAGCCAGAGAAATATAAACGGCACGGAAAAATAAAAACAGGCGTAACAAGTGACCTGTGTGTACTCCAATCACTCTTATTGTTGCAGAAATATAAGAAAAAAGAGAATCTAACACAGCTTCTGTTTATATTTAGTCATCTCTGTCATTTACTCATTTAATGAATGCAATCTGTCAGCGGTGGAAGAGGAGAGCGGCTGAATGAATGAAGGCAATTCTGCAGGCGCAGTTTCCAAGTCCAGGGTGCAATATTGTATTAATAAATCAAAAATAGCCACTTAAACCAAAACAACCAAGCCAGACGGATATAAAGGGCACTGAAAACAAACAACAGGGCGTAACATGTGACCTGAGTGAACACACACACACACACACACACACACACACACACACACACACACACACACACAGCTTCTGCTTCTTTTTAGTCTTTTCTGGCGTAATGTGAGATGCGGTTTGGGGGTAAAAACACTCTTCCATCTCCACAAGACTTTCGGGTGAAGCATCACGACCTCCTGGTGAGGCTCAGGGCGCGGTGGAGGAGGACCGTGACTCGGGACGTACGAGGAGGGTTGGGCATCCGTGCCAACAAGTGATGATGACGAGCAGCCTGAACTGAGTTGTGCCGTAACGTTGGCTGACAGTCTTGCATTCATGAAAATAGGCCAACACATATTAAATTAGTTTAACCCTACTAACATATTTTACCCTCGGGGTCAATTTGACCCCAGCAATTAAAACCTCCAGAAAATTATTAGAATTAATATTGTTTCCCAAGTTTAAGTGTGAGGTACTTTATGTTTGTTGACGACCTAAATATCCCTTTAAATAAATAAAAAAGTTGATATTTTTTCAAATATGTTTTACAGTGAAAAACAGCATGGGGTCAAACTGACCCCAAGAACATCGACGTTAAACATTGAATGAGGGGGGGAGTGATCAAACATCTCTCTTGCTCTGCCTGTTTTGTGATATACATGCCTAAAAAGAGGATCATTTTTTGTATACCTGGCAACACAGCTGGCGCAAGAAGGTGAAACGTAAAGGAGATACCATTTCCAAAACTTGTAAGAGGTAAATACTAGTTTGTGAAATAAAAAAAAACAGAAAAACACAAATATCTGACCAACCAAAATCCCAACGTTTTTGGAATCCCTGCCGGACGCCTTTTGAAAAAGAGGACATGTCCGGGGAAAGAGGACGTCTGGTCAGCTACCTAAATCTGACTGGTTACAGTGAGCGACCGCCCCCGGATGTGGGCCCCAGCCGGCTGCTGCTGCTGTTTTGTTGTTGTTGTTGTTGTTGTTGTTGTTGTCGTAATGCAGTCGGGTTACTCTACCTTCAGCTTGGGAAGACGCTTGATGGTCTTGAGTGGCCGCAGCACCCGGAGGACCCTCAGGGACTTGATGGTGTTGATGTCCTTGCCCTTCGTCCCTCTGCAGACGGAGAAGGCGGTTAGTCCGGGCCTCGTGTGATGTCATCGCCGATAACCACGGCGACCGTGCAGCAACAGCTGACCTCTGTGTTAGTGCATGCACAGGAGCTCCTGTTATTGTACCGGCGCATGCAGCAGTCCAGGAGGATTCTGTCGTTCTTATTCATTCCATCTCGCTCTACTTCATTCCTTGATTTATTTTGCTATTTTCTTTCTTTCATTAACAGTATTTGTTTGTACTTTGACACTCAGACACATCATCTGCACTTTCTTTCTGCAGCTAACATCCCCCAATTCATTAATCACTACCTTGTATATATATATTTTTATTCCTCTGTAGGTTTAATATTGCTATTTTATTTTGTATTTTATTTTTATTACTGCTCTATTGCTTTAATCCTATAATGTCCCCACTGAGGGATTAATACATATCTTATCTTATCATTGTCACTGTTGTTTTTATATTGTACGTACATGTTGCTATTCTGCTGTCTTCAATGTCTTTTTATATTTATATAATAAAGCTGATTCTGATTCTTATACATCATTCTGAACTCTACTCTTCTTCTGCAGTTAAATTTTACTGCAAACACTCATTTACATGTCAACGCAAGGTCCTTCACTTAGAAATGTCCTTACTTTTTAAAGTTTTTATCTAGGAAGATGACATTAAATGAATCATAAACTCTCTCTACATAGTTAATGTGTAGATGACTATTCTCTGGTGTTAGTGAAGTCTCTACAGAGGTGTGTAGAGGCCCATCTCCATGTTCTAGTGGTACATTGTGTTATCGCCTTAGAAGACTAGCGGAGGGGTAGAAAACCCTTGAAAACCTTTTTATGTGAGCGCAGCTGAAAACAGTTATGCTGCTGAGAGAAGCTATACAACTGGCCTTCCTATTTAATATTTCAAATTAAAAAAATATTATTTCTAACCTTGTCAATGTCTAGACTATATGTTATATTCATTTTACAATTTATTTGATAAATAAGTGTGAGTCTTTATGGAAAAAAAGGTATCAGCCGCTGGTTGAAGAACCAGCACTGTCAGTCATTACAGACGCTGCAGGTTGTTAACTGGTCACAGAGTGGGAGGTGTGTGTGTGTGTGTGTGTGTGTGTGTGTGTGTGTGTGTGTGTGTGTGTGGTTATGCTAATGACGTACAGCTGAGCCATCATTCACTCAGACTGACATTGGCCAAGGAGAATGTAAGAGAGTGTTTTTTAATTATTCAGTCACATGTACACATAATGTGTCGGTCACTTATAACAGAGTTGTGTTTCTGCTTGACGTCATTGTGTGTGTGTGTGCGTGTGTGTGTGTGTGTGTTTACATCTGTGTGTGCATATCAATATGTTCCTGTGTAAATGATGGAGCAGCGATAAAAGAAAGAGTATAAAAGCCCTAATATGGACCGACCCATGTTTTCATAGCCAGGGAGAATAAAAACTTGTTAAAAAAGAAATGTCTTTGTTAAAGCATAAAAAATAAACAAACTGTTTCATACGTCTCTTGAAGGTCGTCACCTTCCCCAAAAACACAGGAGCAGAAGAGATGGGGACGTCATGTAGTCTACATACTATTCAACAATTTACAGAGATACGTTTTCTTATTGTTGTGTAAATATGTCGCTCCCTAAATGATCTTTGGAGTAAAACATTTCCCCTTTGTTCTGTATTTCCGATGTCCCCGCCTCACGGTCGTTTCCTGGCTCCTCCTTGAACTCTCTGAGTAATTGGGACCTTGTTTCCCGACGTCAAGTCGGACGTCTATTCCGAGAAAAAAAAGTCTTGGATCCTTTCTATGAAATAATGTGGAGAGACACACACACACACACACACACACACACACACAACCTGACACACACACACACACACACACACACACACACACACACAGAGGTGACTCTCTCATCTATTTTCAAAGACACCAGTTGGACAGTATCTCTATCGGGTTCAACATTTGACCGTCTAGCCTCAACTCTTTACTCTACTCTTTACTCTACTCTTTACTCTACCTCTACTCTTTACTCTTTACTCTACTCTTTACTCTACTCTCTTTACTCTACTCTTTACTCTACCTCTACTCTCTACTCTTTACTCTATACTCTACTCTTTACTCTACTCTTTACTCTACCTCTACTCTTTACCTCTACTCTTTACCTCTACTCTTTACTCTACCTCTACTCTTTACTCTACTCTTTTTCTACTCTACTCTTTTTCTACTCTACCTCTACTCTTTACTCTACCTCTACTCTTTACTCTACCTCTACTCTTTACTCTACCTCTACTCTTTACTCTACTCTTTTTCTACTCTACCTCTACTCTTTACTCTACTCTTTACTCTACTCTTCTACTCTTTACTCTACCTCTACTCTTTACTCTACCTCTACTCTTTACTCTACTCTACCTCTACTCTTTACTCTACTCTACCTCTACTGAGCCAACTGAAGAATTAACATAGAGAAATACAAAGATCAGATTTAACTAAGAGATTCCAGTGAATCCTTTGAAGAGACCTGGAAGCCTTTTTATTAACTATTAGAACAACACTGTAATCCAAGAGGAGAAATAGTGAACTAGGAGACCCCCCCCCCCCCCAACCCACCCTTTGCATTCTGTGTGAATGTTTCCACGTCGTAATTCCTACTATATATTAAAATGTGCTTTAAGTTCCTGTTATCCTGGTTGTTTGTTCATTGTATTTAATGTTGGTGACACAACCTCCAGGCAACTGAAGCGAATGTTCCGTGTTCCCCCAACTTCTTGGGGGTGGTATAACTCTTCATCCTGGATGTGTTTGCAAAATAAAAAATAGATAAAAAAGATTTAAACCAAATAAAGAAAGACATCTGTTTGTAATAAGTGTAAAAGGGGAGAGACGTCGTGGGCCTTCTTTTCCTTCCCTCCACCTCGCTCATGGCATGCAGCCCTCATGCTCCGATGGCTTTACCCCGGCATGCAATCTGCAGACTCAATGCCAGTCCTCGCCCGGCAACGACCTCGACACATTGAGCCGGCAACAACAGCCTCCCGATAGCTTTCAGAAGCCCCGGGGCACGGGAGGCGTGGTGTGTGTGTGTGTGTGTGTGTGTGTGAGATTACATTAACACGGCACTCAGAGCGCTTGATGCTGAAGTCCCATCTTGTCGTTGGTGTTTTTACAGTCTGCCGTCATTTAAAAGCGTTTTTGTTAAATTATTATAACGTTGCGGGCCGGCTGCAGGGGGCGTGGCCTGCGTTTGATTGGCAGCAGCTGGCAGGCTGCCAGAGTGTGTGTGTGTGTGTGTGTGTGGGGGGGGGGGGATCGAGTGTTGGTGGTACTGGAGAAGGAGCATCGCCCCGTCTGCAAGTGCCAGGTGTACTGAGGTGCTGCAGCTGAGCAGCTAATTGGCTGCAACAAGCAGGACGGCTCGTGGATATTAATCTGGTTTCCTGCTGACTCGGCGTGACCGGCGGCTCCGCCCGACAGAACGCCGATGTTACGGCTTCCATCGGAATGAGTATTCCGTCTAATTGGTGCAAAAATAAAACATATAAAATTTCCTTTTTTTCCTCCTGGTGGTTTTGAATTTGTTTTTTCTTAGCAGACACAGGTTAACAAATGCAATTTAGCTGACATGTGATCAGCAGCCAATCACGTGAGGTCATTCTTCTTCGTCATGATGACGTGTCATCTCATCTTGCACCCTATTGGGCGAGGAGCACTTCCTGTTTCGGGAACATGTGACATCCAATTAGAAGCTGCTCCTTCTATCCAGCTGTTTTTAATGCACAATTTAAAAAATGTACGCAAAATATATTTAGTTAAATCGTAACTTAAGATTTAAATTTTCTTAGATTTAACTTAGCTTTCAATTTTCTTAAATTAATACCTTTTTTTAAATTACATTTCCTGTTTCTGGAATATGACATCCAATTAGAAGCTGCTCTTTCTATCCAGCTTCAATGGACAATTTTAATAACGTACGCAAAATATATTTAGTTCAACCCTAACTTAGATGTAAATTTTACAATAAATAAAAGGATTATAATATGTCCTTTTTCAGGAACATGTGACATCCAATTAGAAGCCTCTGCTCCTTCTATCCAGCTGTTTTCAATGCACAATTTAAATAATGTACATGCAAATATATTTAGTTCAATCATAACTTACATTTTCTTTATTATTTTGTATCAAAACAATACAAAATCTTAAATGTCTTAGTATTTTGATCAGTTTGACCCACTCAAGTGAAGATTAAAGGAGTTTTATATGAACGAGACACACCGCAGATCCAGATGTTTGAGTTTTAAACTGATATCTGAGATGTTTGCAAGTGAAAATGCATCAAGAGCAGATTTATTGTTGTTCATGTGAGCCGGGAATGTGTTCTGTCTTCTGAAAGCTATGAGGGAGGAGTCCCCAATATTGTCGTTTCGTCTGGATGTCCCAATATTGGGCCCGGAGGTCAGAGAGGAAGGAAGGAGGAAAGGAGGGAAGGAGGGGTGGGGGGTTGGGGGGGAATGGTCATATCCCAAAAGTCTATTCAGGCGTATCACATGTGGGGCATAAAGAAGGGGACACGGGGAGAGAGAGAGGGTTCAATAAGCAAAAGAGAGAGAGGGACAGTTCCCACCTGGCCACGCTTTGTTGCGATCTGATGAGGAAAAAAAAGCAATGACACACAAACACAACAACACAAACATCACCCACAGAAAGAGAGCGCACAAGAATGTATAGAAGACACACAGAGCAAAATAAGCATTTTTTTAAAAAGCACACAAGCGCGAAAATAGAAGATACAGAAAGATTTCTTCGGCTTCTCGAAACTTACATCAAAAAGAAACATCAAAGACAAGAGACAAATAGAAGAGCTTAAAGTAATTTACCCTGTGAAAAAGCAAAAAGCAACACACACGTCTGATCAAATATTACAGTTTATAGCGTGAGGATGAGCAGGAAGTCACGGATGTTTTTTAACTGGGAAACATAGATGAGAGGACACTTATTTATGACCGTGTTCACACTGCAGCGCGGCCAGATCTGCTGGTTTTTAAAGATGCCGTCGACCACTTTCCCACAGCATGAGGTCCCAAATCTGTTGTGTAACGCATTAAGTCAGTTCAGGCTTCTGATTCGCTGCCCTGGGGCTGGTGAAGAGGTCCTCATGGGCTCAATGTGTCTGAGGAACTGAGACTCGGGCATATATATATATATATATATATATATATATATATATATATATATATATATATTTATATATGTGTATATTCTTTATATATATATATATATATATATCTATAAATAAAGCTAAGAATCATCGAGTCGCCGATAATCTTGGCCTGTAGCAGCGTCACTTTTAACACATCCACGAAGGTACAGGCGTGTCAACGTGTATTCATTAATGACTTATTGTTACGTCTGTGTACTTTGAACTTGTGTAATATGTGAAGTTTTCAATAAAATATTTATTTGCATTTCCTCCTGCGCCCCACATGCAGTACCACTGCGCCCCACTAGAGGGCCACAGTTTGAGAACCTCCGTGCTAATGGACAGCAGCCGGCTCCCCGTCGGCCTTGCAGTGTGAATGCGGCCCGTTACACGCCGACATGCCACGAGTTGAACAGAGACGATATGGGACTAGAGTATAGGCGGAGCGAGGAGTTTGAACATAATAAACCCGGATTGAGACTCAGACGATGCTGTTCTCCTCTGAATGTACATGAACAGTGCTTTGGGGTGAATTAGACGTGTGGTTAGACACACTCTGATCGTGTTGCGTCGTTCTCATAATGCCACTCCGAGCGTCTGAGAGCTTTTCATCTACCGTTCACTGTTTAATAGTTTTCAATTATCACCTTTTTACTGGTGCATTCATTACAGCAGCACTCAGGCCCTTTGTGATCATGAATATCGCGAACGCATTCCACTCTTCTGAAAGCTCTGGCAGAGCGACGTGCTCCTGATTCATTATGCTTGATGTATATTGTTCCTGAGAACACTTTAAATATAACTTACGGGTGGAAAAACAGTTAATTTGCCCCTGTGCCACCCGGATGAGGATGTCATGTGACCGGCGCGGAACACAAACACGGCAAATGGGCGGCATCTTTAAACGTGATGAGGATGATAAGAAAAGCAAAACGACAAAATGCCGCTATAAGCTCTCTAAGATGGACGGGAGACAGACACCGACACGTGGACAGATGCACAGGCAGAGAGAGCTTTACCCCATGAGGCTCCTGAAAGCGATCCACAGCCAGAAAACAGAAAGAGGAAGGAGGGGGGGAAGTAGAAGAGAGACAACGGAGTCAGAAAACAGAGATATAAGACACGAGAGAAGCATCAACCTACAGCTGGAAGAGAAGAAGAGAGATCTGAGCGACAGGAAGCAGAACAAAGAGGAGGAGCACAGGAGACGCAGCGAGGACGCGGAACAGAGGCGGCCGGGAAATATCAGAGCATTCATCGCCTTCTCACTCCGGAGACCCAAGAATGCAGGTCTGCCGGCGCCGGGGGCTCGTTAACTCCCTCTGTACTCTGGATAACATATACTATATATATATATATATATATATATATAATATAACATAATATACAAGAGGACGCTTTAGACCGGAGCGGTTTGATCCTCTTGAGGGGATCGTGAGCTGAAGGTCAAAGACGCGATGCGACGTCGTCTGCTATGGGCTTCAAAATGACTTTGCGGGTGTCTTCATTTGTAGACACACACACACACACACACACACACACACACACACACACACACACACACAGGGTTCTTACACATTTTGACCGATGGATTTCCATGACTTTAAACCAAATTTCCATGCCCAAATTTAAATCTCGGTAAAAACATGAAACATTTAGAACATGTTGCGTATCGAGAGCGTACGCCGGCTTATGTTTTTTGCGTTTTTCTTTAAAAAACATATTAATTATTTTAAACTCGGCATAAATGAACATGTGATTACAATAAATTTCCATGACTTTTTCCAAAACTTTTATTATTTAAGTTTTTTCCATGACTTTTCCAGGCCTGGAAATTACGTTGTTTTTTTTCCATGACCGTACACACGTACACACACACACACACACACACACACACACACACACACACACACACACACACACACACACACGCTGTACCTTTCAATCTACAGTCATACAACCATTTCATCTTGAGGGAGACAGGGACGAGGGCCCCTGGCCCCAGGGTGTTGGGATGGGGGCCCCAGGGTGTTGGGATGGGGGCCCCAGGGTGTTGGGATGGGGGCCCCTGGCCTCAGGGTGGTATCCAACCCTGAAAACATTCCCCTCAAAGCATGAACAAAGGTTTAAAGTGTACTCACGAGCAGGCGAAGGCCACCAGGGCTCCGCTGACCACGATGAAGTCCAGAATGTTCCACAGGTCACGGAAATACGCCCCGGGGTGGAGCAGCAGTCCCAAGTCGATCATCTCCAGGTCGCAGAAGGAACACACCGGGAATCACTTTCAAAAGTCACCAGAAGCTTCTTTCCTTCTGGTTTCCACGTCTAGTACCTTTTCATTTCCAGCGCATTAATTATCTTGGTCACGCGGTGTTATCGCAGCTGAGAAGTGTAGAACCACAAACCGCCGAGCAGCGAGGCGCCTCGCGCGGCTGCAAACGACTGTCATGCTAAACGTGATGAACACTTTGGTTCTGTTTTACGTCTGAAGGAAGTTTACACCTTGAAGAACCTTCCTCACAGTGGTTTGAGTTCCTCCTCCTCCTCCTCCTCCTCCTCCTCCTCACCTTGATCACCATCTCGAAGGTGAAGACGCCCGTGAAGACGTAGTCCAGATACTTGAGAACCTGCGAGAGCGAAAACACGCCGAGAGCCGCCAGTCAGAGACGGTAGGAGACACTTTGGAGGGTGTGTGTGTGTGTGTGTGTGTGTGTGTGTGTGTGTGTGTGTGTGTGTGTGTGTGTGTGTGTGAGAGTGTGTGCCAGGTTATGTGTGTGTGTGTGTGTGTGTGAGTGAGTGTGCCAGGTTATGTGTGTGTGTGTGTGTGTGTGAGAGAGTGTGTGCCAGGTTATGTGTGTGTGTGTGTGTGAGAGTGTGTGAGTGTGTGCCAGGTTATGTGTGTGTGTGTGTGTGAGAGTGTGTGCCAGGTTATGTGTGTGTGTGTGTGTGTAGGTATGTTAGTGTGTTTGTGTGTGTCAGGTTGCGTGTGTGTATGTGTGTGTCTGGTTATGTCTGTGTATGTGTGTGTAGGTATGTGTGTGTGTGTAGGTATGTGTGTGTATATGTCAGGTTATGTGTGTGTATGTGTCTGTATGTTAGTGTGTTTGTGTGTGTCAGCTTGTGTGTGTGCGTGTGTGTCAGGTTGTGTGTGTATGTGTGTCAGGTTGTGTGTGTGTGTGTGTGAGACCAGTTATGCCCATGTTCCTCCAGCTGTCAGCGTTGAACTCTTCTGCTCTCAAACAATTTCCCTCAACATTTTGACAAGATATGAAAAATATTTATAGATATTTTTGTGCTACTTAACATGGCCGACCTGTCGAGCCCCGTTAGGGAGAACTGAATCAGGTGAATAATCAGCCGGTCGGCCCCAAAGGTGTGTGTGTGTGTGTGTGTGTGTGTGTGTGTGTGTGTGTGTCCGGTGACTCACGTTGTTGCGCGGCGCGTTGGCCTGCACCGGGTCCTCGGCGGCCAGCGCGATGCTGCTCATGGTGATGACCATCAGGATGCACATCTCAAAGTAGCGCAGGTTGACCACGTAGTGACACAGCCGGCGCACGCTGTAACACCCACACACACACACACACACACACACGTAAAGAACAGGAGTGTGCACAGAGTGGCTCACGAGGCGGCGTCCTCCCACATCGAGGAGAACACGCGTCTCCCTCCTCTTGAGGCGATGTGAGCGTCGATATAAACATCTGGCGATGCAACGTGTAGCAACTCGGAAAGAGACGGTTAAAAAAGGAAAACACACAAAATGAAGCATTTCCCAGGAATGTATATTATTTCAGTCCCGATCAAGAGCTTCCTCTCTTATTCAGTCGCCACGACGACCCCGGGGTGAGGCGTTTACAGGACTCTGAGAAGTCATTCCGTTTTTCGTGAATAGAAAAGAGCTTTTTGTTTTCCCGGGAAAACCAGGCCCCCCGTCGGTCAGCCTGAGGCTCGCGAGCGCCACATCTCTCGTCTCTGGGGACCTGAGGGACTTCCTGATGACCACTTCCTGCAGCCAGCGGGGTTGAAACACGATCTCGTCATCTTTTCTTCCCCGGTCAATGTTATCGATTCTTGTCCCGCAACCCGAGACACAGCATCTCTCAGAGCACTGCAGCTACCTTTGGGTTTCCTGGGGAAATGAGGATGACGGATCCGTGGTTTCCTCGGTAACCACCAGGAAAGGGCTTCATATAACGCTCCTATAGTTACTTGAAATTATAGAACGTAGCATAACGGCGGTACACAGTGACATATTTGTATTTCTTTCTTTCTTACCATGTAATTTTGTTCTTACCTTGTAATTTTGTTTAGTTGGAGGACCCAGCAATACAAGCTTTTCATTGTACGATAACTTGTTTATGTGCACAAGACATAAAAGATATCCATCTATCTATAACCCCGATCGTGAGTGTTTTATAAACGTTCTGCTCGAGTCCCTTCAGTCGTGACTCACGGGTTCGTCTGGCCGAACACGAACATGGAGCTGTAGGGGAGGATCTGCTTAGGCCCGTCGGCCGCCTCCTCCTCGTCCTCCTCCAGGTCCTTCTTCTCCTCGTCGAGTCGGAAGTTGTCGCAGTCGATATTGTTCACTGGGGTGTGAAGAAATGAACACGGCCGTCAGCTCAGAGAGGCGCTAACAGGGCTGTGATTGTAGGCCTGAGGACTTCCTGCATCCATAAACATGTATGCATCAATTACTCTGCTAATTGGACATCTCTCATGTGATGGTGGTCGACTCAGCTTTAAATATATATGAACATCCTAGTTAAACGAAACGGAGCCGCTGTTACAGCTGGTATACTTAAATTAATTTAGAATTTTATCTTTGGAGATTATTAAGAAAAATACGAAATACTAACATCAGCCTCAGTCTCAGCTGTGTGTTTAGAGCTAATAAGCTTCTCTTTTTCTTTTTTTTTACATTTTTAGCATGCTAACACGCTAAGAAGTGTAGAATAAACCAGCATAGACCAGCATAAACCAGCATAAACCAGCATAAATCAGCATAAACCAACATAAACCAGCATAGACCAGCATAAACCAGCTTAAACCATCACACCAGTACCAGAACACAACATGTGCTGGTGTTGCTGGTCTATGCTGGTTTCTCTATCAGGGGTTCTTCAGCGTTTTCCCTCTAAAATAAACATGAAGAAACATTTAACCTGCTTATTAACTGTTAGTCATATTAAAAGTTTTTTCCTACAATATGGTGTTTTTTGGCATCAATTATCACCCTGACTGTAGATGATGAGATTTTAGTCATTAATTTCTTAGCTGAGATCTGGGACTCTGGTGGTTTTCTTAATTATCTTCATTAGCCTCGATGACGAGTGGGAAAACACATTTTAATAAGGCTTTTAATCCGATAACTGACGTGAATGATGTTTAAAAACTTCACAAAGCAACTCTTTCCCTTCCCACTCACAGAACAGGGAGCTGCCATCTGGAACCGAAAATGGTTCTTCAGAGTGACGCGTTAGAAGAACCATTTCTGGTTTCAAAGAACCTTTTCAAACCAGGTTCTTTAAAGAACCATTTCCTGCAAAAGTTCTTTAAAGAACCCATAAAGGTGTCTCAAAGAACCTTCAAAACATGGTTCTTTAAGGCACCATTTCTGGTTCCACAAAGAACTTTTCAAACCAGGTTCTTTAAAGAACCATTTCCTGCAAAAGTTCTTTAAAGAACCCATAAAGGTGTCTCAAAGAACCTTCAAAACATGGTTCTTTAAGGCACCATTTCTGGTTCCTCAAAGAACCTTTTCAAACCAGGGTTCTTTAAAGAACCATTTCCTTAAAGAGTTCTTCAAAGAACCTTTAAAGGGGCCTCAAACAAAAGTTGATGGTTCTTCAGTAGTGATGGTTCTTCGTAGAACCACAGAGCCTTTTAAAGAACCATGTGAGACCATTCCTTGTGCCCAGTGTGTGTGTGTGTGGCTCACTGGGGATGATGGTGGTGTCCCCGGGGGGCGCGGTGATGGTGACGGGGATGAGGATGCTGCCGCTGCTGTTGAGGCCGGCCTGGCTGGCCCTGGTGGAGTTCTTGTGGTTGTCGGCGTCCTCCTGCTTCTCCCCCGGACTGGAGGGGCTCCGGGGCGGCTGCGGGGGGCTGCAGGCGAGGCCGTCCTCCTCAGAGTCCGGCTGCCTCTCCCTGAGGAAGAGAGAGAGAGAAGTGAGTCTCCTCTCAGGACCGCAGTACCACTCTCTGTCCTCCGGGGGACCGGCCACAATGTAAGCTGTTTGCTGCTACCCGAGCACTCTGTTTTATGGTTTTATGGAGACAAACTGATGCAAATGGAACATTATTCTTCCTATTTCTCACACAGTGTTGTGGAATATGAAAAATCAGTTCGAAATGCATCCACTAGAGAATTAATTAAGTCCATTTAGATGCATAACAAGCCAATCAGAGAGCGGCAAACGGGCGTTCAGACGACGTTCTGACACGTCGCCGTGATACCCCGTGAACACAAACGGGCAACGGGGATATCAAATCAAAAAGACTGCCACTGCAAATTAGACTTGGTGGACAGTAAAGTTGATGCAAATCAAACATAATAAAGGCCAATAATAAGGAATAAGAATCTGGTGTTTGATCTCATTAGCCTCATGGTCAACAGGCTGTGATGTCATCGTACCGTAAACTTGGAATAACAAGTTTTTATGGCAACGTCTTCAATGTTTAAGTTCTTTTATTCTAAGTCTGTTTTTTATCTCAACTCCATCCTGAGGGAAACTCACCGTCTGCTCTTCTCTCACTGCTCTGTGTGCGGTGGAGGCTTTTATTTTGTATTCGTCAAGCTTTTACTTTGAAAAACAGACGATGACGGGGAACCAAAAGAATAAAGTAAAAAGCTAAAAGCTCGTCACATCTCCAGAGGACTGAGGGAGCCGCTCAGGTGAAAACTCTCTGCAGGTGCATCACGTTATAAATAACAGATCAAACGGAGCGTCGAGCACTTTTCTCGTCTTCCGACCGCTCAAAGCGCTTTAACACACACACACACACACACACACACACACACACACACACACACACACCCACACACACACACACACACACACGCCGACGGCAGGCCCCGACCCGGCGTGCGGGCGATCGAACCTCCCGATTGGAGGACGACCCCGCTCCGCTCCGCCTGTCGCCGGGCGGAACAATCGCTCGTCTCACACACGACAACACGAGGGGGCGGAGCTTTGAAGATGGAGGCGGGGTTTGCTGCATGCGGTGAGGGAGCATCGCCGGGGGGCGGAGTCCCGTGCGGGTCGGCTTTCGGTCGATATGTGCAGTGGTTACCTGGCGCCCGCCGCTCCGTTCCTGTTCCTCTTACAGTCGCCTGCGTCCAGAGTCGACTGAGCTCTGACCAGACGGGAGCAGCGCCCCTTCCTCTCTCCGTTACTGTCCCCCCCTCCTCCTCTTCCTCCTCCTCCTCCACGCCGCTCTCCGTTGGCCATCAGCCCGTTGCCCTCCTTCGGCGGCCGATGGGCGTGATGGTGGCGGTGGCCTCTCTCTTCTCGCCCGTCGTTGGCCTCCTCCCTCTCCTCCTCCTCCCGCTCGGGGGAGCCGGCCTGGTGGTGTTGCCGGTGCCCCCTCCTCCTCCTCCTCCTCCTCCTCCCCCTCTGCTCCGGCTGTGGTGGGTGTGGTGCCTCCCTCCCCCCCGGACCTCGCCGCCCCCCTCCCTGCTCTCCCCGTTGCGGTCGCGGTGGCGGTGGTGCTTCCGGGCGTGCGCGTGGTGGAGGTTGTCCCCCACTCCGGGATCCCCCGACTCCTCCCACGCCGCGTCGGGCGACTTCCCGCCGGGCGACTTCCCGCCGGGCGATCTCCCGTTGGGCGACCTCCCGCCGGGCGACCTGTCCCCGTTCTTGCCCGCCGCCTCCTCCACCACCAGCGGCCGGTCCAGGTGAGTCTTGGCGTCCGGGTGCAGGTGGAGGGTGGAGGCCGTGTGCGGGCGCTCTTCCGGGTCCAGCTCGTTGAACAGAGCCTCGCTGCTGGTCCGCACGTTGTGCCGCCGCAGCTGATTGGTCCTCTGCTCCCACACTGACATGGCCTTTGCCGAGCGCTGCTGCTCCTTACTGCACATATGAATCAAAGCC
The DNA here is from genome assembly GCA_036178185.1 of Liparis tanakae. Lineage (NCBI taxonomy): Eukaryota > Metazoa > Chordata > Actinopteri > Perciformes > Liparidae > Liparis > Liparis tanakae. Next base: position 1,892,843 of record CM070090.1, on the reverse strand, counting down.
ACAGAGAGGATCATGGGAAAGGGACAAACAATGGCAAGAGAAACAGCTTTCTTTTCTTTCTTTTTTTCAGAGAGAACATCACCATCATCCACAGCTCCATCCATAGCCACGCCCACGACGCGCTCTATGGATGCGTCGGCACACATGGTCACCACGGCAACGCCTTCACTTACCATGCTTTGAGGGTCAGTGGGAGAAAGAAGCTCAAATGCTCCGCAGCCAAATATTAATATTTGGAATTTCCCCGACACCGACTGTGAAGACGGCTCGGTGTGTCGGCCGGTGCATGCGGTCGTCATGCCGACGTGGTCATGGGACGCGTGCGTCTTATTTTGGGGTTCTCGACATTGACATATTGCCAGAACAATTCAATCGTAGTGAATTTAGAAAATATATATATTTTCCCTCCCTCCTCATTGGGTCCTACACTTGGAGGGTGGATGTATAAACATGTGGGAGGGGAGGGGTGGGAATGTTTGGTGGGTGTGTATGTGGATATGGATGGATTTGGATGTGCGCTGATTTTATTTTGTTGTAGATATATATATATATATATATATATATATTTTTTTTTTTTTTTTCTCAATGTCAATGAATAATCTGTGGAAAATGCAAAATAATAAGTTATTTAAACAAATATATAAATATATATATTTATATATATATATTATTTATATAAAAACAAATAATAATAGATATATATAATATAATATATAATATATATATTAAATATATATATATATATATATATATATATATATATATATATATATATATATATATAAATAATTGCTTCCTTTGTCCAACTCCGTCTCAGATGATCTACGATTCATCTCCGCGCCTGTGTGAGTGAGATTCATCTTTTAAGAAGGGATTACGGTGGAGGAGGGGAACAATTATGGCGGCCAATAACTCCTTATTGTCCAGACGGGCATGTGAGGGAGTTTAGCCTTTGGTGAAAATGAAATGAACCCAATTATATGGCAGACTCTAGCATGAGCGTACTCGTCACACTTCATCAAATTGGAGCTGTCAGGGGGCGACGTTCAAATAAAATGAAGAAACACATCAAAGCCACTGAGTGTGTCTGTACATCCCAGAAGGAAGAAGAATGAAGAAGCTCCTCCTCTGGAGGAGGTCATGTGACATGATGATGGGACACGTGGCGGCGCAACGCTTTTGCTCGTCTTTATTTACCCCATGTGGAAAGAAAACGGCGAAGGCGTAATTAGTTACGGCTAACGGGACATTTGGGGGATTTTGTATATTTTTTGACATGTCATATGGCTAACATCAATAATCTGAACACGCCAGTGAACTTTCCATATTCCAGGGTTCATACACAAAATAAATTTCATGACCAAACATATTGGGAAATATCCGTGTATACACGAGTATATACCTGAAATGACACTAGTTTGATTAAAAGAATGTAAAAAAATATAATGAATTTATATGATTATTATAAAACTTTTGGGATAAAAAATTATAATTCAAGGACTTTTCCAGGCCTGGAAGTAGCCATTGAAAAATTCCATGGCCTTTCCAGGTTTTCCATGGCCGTATGAACCCTGACATTCTGTTAGACTCGGGTCGTGTGTAGATGGGTCAGGTGTGACACCTGTCGTCTTTAACGAGCCGAGAATAATATGACGATCACATCCACGGGTTAAATGGGATTTATTATTAAAACGTATATATTTTTATCCAGATACCAGAAAACAATATTGTCATTCACATGTTTCTGGAAACCACAGGATAAGTTTGATTTTTTTTTTACATTTCATATACACCGATGATGAGGTTCGTTTTAGGTGAACAACGTATCCGTGGTTTAAACGTGACGTGACGTTTTCTTTCTGCCGACTGTGCAGTTTTTCTTTGGACATGGGTATTTCTAAAAGATGCGAGACGAGTCAAAAACACCATGGAAATATGTTTGCATGTGTCCATCCGTCATGGGGCATCGCAGACTGTGTTTCGTGCAGTACGATTTATTTACATGGGGCTCTTAAGGGTTAAGTTAACTTTGCTCCATCTGGTCACCTGTACCTCGAGAGTCCTCGGGCGGGGGAGGAGGAGACAGAGTGACTCCTAAGAAGACAGACAGGAGACACACAGAGGACACAGGACAGGTACGCACAGACAGGTGAGCAGCAGACAGACAGGTAAGCGCTTCAACGTGCACAGAGAAAGTGAAGGATTGGCGAAACTGAGGGGGGCGGGGGGTATTTAGTGAGATACACTTATGTTCAAAAGTTTGGGGTCACGTAGAAATGTCCTTATTTTTCAAAGTAGTTTTTTTAATGAATATATCATTAAATGAATCATAAATACTCTCCATAGTTAATGTGTAATGACTATTCTCTGGTGTTAATGAAGTCTCTACAGAGGTGTCTAGAGGCCCATCTCCATGTTCTAGTGGTACATTGTGTTATCACCTTAGAAGACGAGCAGAGGGGTAGAAAACCCTTAAACCCTTGTTATGTGAGCGCAGCTGAAAACAGTTATGCTGCTGTGAGAAGCTAAAAAACTCACCTTCCTTTGAGCCACAAGAAGAACTACATTCGTACACATTTGATGAATAAAAAGTGAGTATTCATGGAAAACACAAAATTGTCTGGGTGACTCCAAACTTTTGAATGGTTGTGTGTATTAAGAAAGCACACACACACACACACACACACACACACACACACACACACACACACGGGAATTACAACCACTCCGAGTAATCTAGGAACGTAGTCTCGTTATTTCCAACAAGTGAGGTGTAAATAATTATATATACATATAAATCTTTTAAAGCGATGTCCTCGGGGTTCTCGATAACAAATAAATGTCCCACCGCCCCGCGGTGACGGGAACATTCAGGGGGAATTAAACATTTAAACCCAAATGATTCACATCAGAGAGCATCATGGGAAATGAAGCAGAAGAACTGAACCAGAACCGGCTCACAGGGGTTCTGCTCGGTGGAGGAAGTGATGGAAGCTGCTTCCTCACAAGAATCCTTAAAACATTTCACTCCTCCAGCAATGAAGACAAGGGGAGAGGAGGGAACACAAAGAGGGAAGAAGAGAGGAGTGGGGAGTGAAAGGGAGAAAGACAGGGCAGGAAAGGAAGCAGGAAAAGAGAGGAGAGTAGAAAGCAACCAAGGGATGGAGAGGGGGTGGAGGAGACAAGGGAGGAGAGGAGAAGGAAGCAACCAAGGGATGGAGAGGGGGTGGAGGAGACAAGGGAGGAGAGGAGAAGGAAGCAACCAAGGGATGGAGAGGGGGTGGAGGAGACAAGGGAGGAGAGGAGAAGGAAGCAACCAAGGGATGGAGAGGGGAGCAAAGGAGATACGGAGAGGAGGAGGAGGAGGAGGAGGAGGAGGAGGAGGAGGAGGAGGAGGAGGAGGAGGAGGAGGAGAAGGATGCAACCAAGGGAAGGAGAGGAGAGCAAAGGAAACAAGGAGAGGAGGAGGAGAAGGAAGCAACCAAGGGAAGGAGAGGAGGACGATATAGTAACAGTGATAACTCACGGTGACTGAATGCTGTTGATGGACGACCTGCGAGAGAGAGAGAGAACCTCTCGCTGCTTTACAAGACTGGACATGCAAACAGAGACGAGAACCATGAGACACGCAGGAGGGGACAGGGGGCCTGTCTGTCTGCCTGTCTCACTCTCTGTCTCACTCTCTGTCTGTCTGTCTGCCTGTCTCACTGTCTGTCTGTATGTCTCACTCTCTGTCTGTCTGTGTGTCTACCTGTGTGTCTGACTGTGTCTCTCTGTAAGTATGTCTGTCTCTCTGTCTGCCTGTGTGTCTGTCTGTCTCTCGGTCTATCTGCCTGTCTGTGTGTCTACCTGTGTGTCTACCTGTGTGTCTGTCTGTGTGTCTGTTTGTGTGTTTCTGTGTGTGTTTCTGTCTGTGTTTGTGTCTGTCTGTGTGTCTGTCTGTCTGCCTGTCTGTGTGCCTGCCTGTATGTCTACCTGTGTGTCTACCTGTGTGTCTACCTGTGTGTCTGTCTGTGTGTTTCTGTGTGTGTTTCTGTGTGTGTTTCTGTGTCTGTCTGTGTGCCTGTCTGTCTCTCGGTCTGTCTGCCTGTCTGTGTGTCTACCTGTGTGTCTATCTGTGTGTCTGTCTGCCTACCTGTTTCACCACCTGTCCCCTCCCGTCTTAAAGTACAGGACTAAACTGAGCAACATGTCAATAACACAACAACAACAACAACAACAACAACAACAACAACAGAAGCGGAGACGTTTCTATGAAGGCGTCTTTCTTTCGGTTTAGGAAATAAAAAACACTTTTTTATTTAAAATAAAATTGTAACTTTAAAATAAAGCAGAAATATGAGACGTGATAAAACTGCTCTCTAATACATAATCACAGGCATGTCTTCGTAAACAGGAGCGCCCCCGTCACGCAGCGACACGTTGGCCCCGCCCCCTCAGGCCTGTGATTGACAGGTGTGGGGACTCGCGTCGACGGGGAAATCATTCAACGATTATTTTTAGAGCCGAGCGACGAACGCTAAAATCACGAGTCGGTCAAAAAAAAAAGGGAAAGCGGCGTTAAAAAAGAGACGTCATCACATCCGCAGCCCGAGACGCCGGAGGTTGAAATGTGTTTTCCTTTGACTTCCATCTGGCCGTTGACGTGAGGACGGAGCGCAGCTCGTCTGGTGGTGTCTGGTGATTCTGAATTTAGATAATGAAGTGTTTATCTTTTGGTTCACGCGCGCTGCTTAATTGGCTCTTGGGTAATAAAGAGGTCAGTCGGGCCGTAGCAGCTGCTCATTGGTTCACACGCAGCCCATCGGGGAAAGAATACAAGACTTATCTTTATTCAAATGTTTAGTAATAATTTAGATCTAGAAGATCAACAGACGATGACATAACGTTATGCCGATGACATCATGTAAATTTGTCCATATTGTGTCCGCCATGTTTTTAAAGGCACAGGTACACAGACGGAATATTTATGTTTTAATCTATCTATCTATCTTCTTTTTTCTCTTCTTCAGTTTTCCTGGTCCGATGTGAGGTATTGGGTCAGGATGTCTATGTGTACAGATTGTAAAGCACTCTGAGACAAATTTGTAATTTGTGAAACTGGGCTATACAAATAAACTGAATTGAATTGAATTGAATTGAATTAATCATCAGAGCTACGCATAATTAACTGACTGTAAAGCGGCCGTGTTCTTTGGCTCATATCTCTGTGATGCTTTGGTGCAGAAGATTCTGTAAAGATATTCATAATCTGTGTGAAGTCCTCTTGCTTCCTAACATCTTGTTTTTTTACGATAGCGCGGAGCTACGTGTCGATAGTTTAAGAAACATTATGAGTGGCAGACTACGACAAAATCATGATTATGATATTTTAAAGATTATTTTAATTGATGTTTGAGTTGTGTTGAAATGGCTTACTGATGATTATAGCCTAATTTGTGTTCTTTAATTTGGTGTACAACATTTATTAATTTGCTCAGTTTTAGACAGTTTAACCACTAAGTCCCTAAATGTGGCGACTTGGAGCTCAAAGAGTTAAATAAATAAAATGATAACATTTTAAATCAATAACAAATGGCATGCAAAAAAACTTAAGTATGCGAGAATGTGTCGGGGGGGGGGAAAGAAAAGAAAGACTAAAATAACGATATCTTGCTGAATGAAGCCTCCTCAATGGCTTTAAGTATAGTAGAAGTTAGACAATGGGGGTTTAATGAACAAGGACACACGTAGCCCCGCCTCCCACAGAGGAAACAAAGAAGATCATTAAAGTGATACGGAGACGAGGGACAAAGAGGAGAGAGAGAGAGAGAGAGAGAGAGAGAGAGAGATGCTGGGGAAACTTACGCAGCGATGGAGATGTTGGCTGCCGATATCGGGCTGACTTCCTTCACCTCCAACGCTTTCTGCAGGGCCAGCTTCTTATTGGCCGCCTTCTCCTGCTCCTCTTCGTCCTTTGAGACACCAGAATGTGTGTTTTTACAAACACACACACACACACACACAGATTACAGGTGGAGGGATGCAAAGCTTTTCCTCAGGCGCCCGGTTTTAGGAGTAGGAAGCAGAAGTACAACATTTTATTTGTGTTTTCCGTGTTATCTGCAGTAACACAAACACGTACCCCGTAACCACGGGAACATGCAATACGTTTTGGGAGGAGAGCAAGAGAAACGTGGGTGTGTCTGAGGCAGAAAGGAAGGAAAGAAGCTAGGAAGAAAGCTCTCTATATGTCTCTCCTCCCTGCACTCTCTCTATGACCCCCCCCCCCCCCCCATGTGTCTGATGCCCCGCCCCCTCATGGATTCTTCTGTCCATCCTGGAGAGGGATCCTCCTCTGTTCCTCTCCTGAAGCGTTATTCACTTTTTATTACCCTGAAAGGGTTTTTTCTATTATTTGGGAGTTGTTCCTGATCCCATGTGAGGTCAAAGGTCAGGGATGTCGTATGTGTACAGATTGTAAAGCTTTCAAATTTGTAATGTGTGATATCGGGCTATACAAAATCAATGTAATTGAATTGCGTTAATGTGTCTCGAAGTAGGACTCTCACGCCCACCTTGGTGAGCTCCTGTGCGTTAGCCAGGTTGTCGACGGCGATGGCCAGGAAGACGTTCAGGAGCGTGTCTGAGGAACAGGACTCAGGAGAAAGACAGTTTCTGAACTCGGTAAGTAACTAAATACGTAATACTAAATTCGCATTTAGATAAATTAAATATTCTACGACCTGCTTTTTATCTTTTTTGTTTATTTATTTTTATCGCACCATCTCTTACAGTGTATTGTATTTTGCTCTGTTGACATGTTTTTCAGCCCCTGTCATTTTTTTCTAATTGTCTCCATTCAGCGAGAGATTGAACGACCTCTTTAATATTTGCATTAATATATATTATTAAAATATATATATTTTACCATTGAATGGTATATTTGAAACTGAACTACTTCATCTTTATCCCAGTGATGGAGTCCAAATGAGTATAAAACATCACTATGACCCTGAAATGATGTCTCTAACAATATATACCCCCCCCCCCACACACACACACACTTCTTTGAATCCTACAAAAATGACTAATTAAACCTGAGATTCAGAAATCTGACGTATTCATATTTTTTAAGTTCCCAAATTAGATATTACATTGCAAAAATGTTGAGTGTGCTGTTGATGGACACTATTTCAGGAATGAAAAAGAGGGGAAATGGAGGAAGTGAACCCCTCCATTCCCCTGCTCCAGTTGGAAAGAGGATACAGTTCCCGAAGAGCGTGAGGACGATGAAGTAGACGGAGGAGAACATCCCTCGGCGGACGCCCCCTTGGGACTCGATGCCGTGGTACATCACGGCGTTCCAGTCCTCGCCGGTCAGAATCTGAGGAGGGAAGGTTGGTAAAGAACGTAAGGCGACGTGTGTCGAGTTCAACGACTTCACGAGGGAGGGGCGACGAGCCAGAGCTCACTGAGGGACAGGAGGCCTCCAATCAAAACCACCGATTGACTGACGGTATGAAGTGTGTGTGTGTGTGTGTGTGTGTGTGTGTGTGTGTGTGTGTGTGTGTGTGTCTCACCTGGAACACGGTGAGGATGGCTGCTGGGAAGGTGTCAAAGTTGGTTGTCGGCGTCTCCTCTTCAAAGTTAAACCTAAAGGACCAGAGCGTCGTTATCACTTATGTCATAAACACATCCGGACGCCCCGTTGGATGGATAACGACGGGAGCCCGTCTCTGAGAGAGCGTCATGTTTCCTCTTCTGCTCGCCCGTCACACTTTGATTGTCGATTCACGAGATCCACGAGGCTCGTATCATCTGGCTAAACTGTTGTGTTGACTTGTTGTTGCCAGAACAAAACACACACACACACACACACTGAATAATTATAATCCAGTTAACTTCTATCGCGCTTTTTAAGATGCTCAAAGACATTTTTAGATGTTACATTCACACACCGTAGACACAGCTAAGGGGAGCAGCTCAGGGTCACGTGACTTGCTCAAGGACACATCGATGAGGGCGGGGATTGAACCACCAACCCCCTGATTGGAGGACAACCTGCTAACCACTGACCCGCATCAAATTTAAACAAACAAAGCGTAGTTTTTTTAATATGTCTACGTCTCCGTCCCCTGAATGCCTCTGAATGTCTCTGAATATACCTGAATGTCCCTGAATGCCCCTGAATGCCCCTGAATGCCCCTGCATGTATAAGTCCCATAGCCTGTAACCCGACATTGGGTGGTACAAGGTGGGGAATGAGGTTTTACATTTCGATCTGTAATGGCCCTCAGACATGTTGTGAATCCTTTTCTCTGGTGGCATAAACACTGTGAGAATCAACAAAACATCATTACAAAAAAGAAAATAACTGTACGCGTAATACTCAGCATGCTGAAGGCTTGTGGGTATCTGAGTTTCTGGTGATGCTACTGGTTGATGATGAAGGTTTCCTACCGAGCACATCTGTAGTGTCACATCAAATGTTCCTTGAGAAACTGGAGGCACAGACGACGCCTCACAGAATTGGGTTCACCTGTAAATCACAAGGTGAATCCCACAGGGGTCCAGCCCCACGTACCGTATGCAGCGCCTCACATCTTTCCTCCCAATCGGGACTTTAAAGTCTTATTTAAAGCCACTAATGATGCCCCACCACTTCGTAATAACAATCCAAACCCAGACGAGTGTCTCCACGCCCACCCCGTCTTTAACTATCTCTAAACTACCGCTGACTCGTATAAAGTGTTTTTTATAAAGTTACTAAAAGGTTGTCCGTCTTGTGGACGATCAGAAAAAGGGAACGTTTGGTCGAGTCACGCTGACATCGGGTCAGGGCTGTGACATGTCACATGCTCTTATCCAAAGGTACTGGAGAGAGGTGATGAAGACACAGCTCCGGGAGCTTTAGTACGGCTTCAGCTATTTAGTCATAATAATAAATAGAGGGTGCGACAGCACGTGCACCTCTGCTGGCAAAAAAGGTCAAGATGTTCCGCGCACTGTGACAGAAGAGAGCCCATTGACTGCGTCTTGAATATCTTTTGATTGGGTCGATTAAGGAGAAGTCATGCCGGAGCCGATGCAGCAATGTTCCGTGAAATGTTTGCAGATTGATCTTCACACGGGGTCAAATGTTTGTGTGAGCCGCCGTTGAGACGGGGTGACATGTCAGATACAGCAGAGGAGCGAGAGGGGAGGAGGCAGAAGGGCCTGGAAGGAAATGAGGAGAGGCAGCGGAGCACAACGTGTTACCACGACGACCGGCTGCACAGATTGGTGGCGAGAGCTTCGCGAGGAACACGAGCACCGACGAGCCAGAGAGACACGCTGAGGCCTCAACTCAGCCCCGTGCAACACCTGTGGGTGACTGGCAGTGAGCCATGGTGTATCATCAAATATATATAGTTTATCATCAAAAAGATATAGTTTATCATCAAATATATAGTTTATCATCAAAATATATAGTCTGTCATCAAATATATAGTTTATCATCAAAATATATATAGTCTGTCATCAAAATATATAGTCTATCATCAAATATATAGTCTATCATCAAATATATATAGTTTATCATCAAAAAGATATAGTTTATCATCAAAATATATAGTCTGTCATCAAATATATAGGTTATCATCAAAAATATATAGTATATAATCAAAAAGCCATAGTCTATCATCAAAAATATATAGTCTATCATCAAAATATATAGTCTATCATCAAATATATAGTTTATCATCAAAAATATATAGTCTATCATCAAAAATATATAGTTTATCATCAAAAATATATAGTTTATCATCAAAATATATAGACTGTCATCAAAAATATATAGTATATAATCAAAAAGCCATAGTCTATCATCAAAAATATATAGTTTATCATCAAAAATATATAGTCTATCATCAAAAATATATAGTCTATCATCAAAAATATATAGTTTATCATCAAAATATATAGTCTATCATCAAAATATATAGTCTATCATCAAAAATATATAGTTTATCATCAAAAAGCCATAGTCTATCATCAAAAATATATAGTTTATCATCAAAAATATATAGTCTATCATCAAAAATATATAGTCTGTCATCAAAAATATATAGTTTATCATCAAAAATATATAGGTTATCAAAAATATATAGTCTATCATCAAAAATATATAGTATATCATCAAAAAGCCATAGTTTATGAATAAAAAGCCATAGTTTATCATCAAAAATATATGGTTTATCATTAAGAAAATATAGTTTATTATCAAAAAGTCATAGCTTGTCATCAAAAAGCCATAGTTTATAAATAAAAGGCTGTGGTAGTTGTTCTGCTCTCCACATCAATCAGAAGCCAAAGATGAAGTCCAACGACATCGACCACCGCGTGTCGGCCCGGCCCGATGTGTACTGTGCATGTTGTGAGGGAGATGAGGGTGGGGGAGAAGGGGGGGGGGGGGCTAGTAATTCAATAAGCATGTCCCCCCCCCCGCCCTGCTCTCCTTACATCCGTCTCTCTCTGTCCCATTACTGCACATTCGGTCACCCGACCCCCCCTTTTCTACTGTAAGCCATTGCTCATGTCTTCATCAATTTCCTTCCTTCCTTCCTTCCTTCCTTGCCCCCTTCCCTCCTCCAGGATTAGCGTTCCCGCTGCGGAGACCTTGTTTACTCTGATAATGGGGATCGGGGAGCGCGGCGCTCGGCTTCCGGCGCAGCGTCCACGGGGACTTCATTAAAATCAAATCCTGAGGAGGAGAATCATCCGAGGGGCCAAACCGACCTCCAGCCCGACGCCCCGACCTCCAGCCCGACGCCCCGGCCTAAGGCTCGTCTCCCCGGCCTCGTCCATATTTCCTCCTTCAAACAGCAGCAGGTTCACAGTGACACACACACACACACACACACACACACACTGATCTTCCATTGGGTCGGACACGACGGCTGCTTGATATCGATATGAAAAGTGCTGACTGTGGGAAAACACGCGACATCCTGGTGCTTTAAGAGAAGTCAAGGAATACACCATCAGGAAGGTCTGGGTACCAAAGAGATACATACGGCTGTTATTATTATTATTATTACAACAACAAAACTGCAGCAGCTTTCCCAAAATGTCCATATTTTGTGTCGAGTCCAATTAACGGTGGGAATATTTTTTTAGGAATGTAAGAAACGCATAAGGAGATATCATTTAATATAATAAATAAGGTCCAATAATGTGTTGCCTCCAAGCTCCTATAAAGCCTACGATTAGTTTTAGGAGTAGCTGCTGCGTTACGAATATGAGCGTGAGTTTACTTCGCGCTTTAGAGGGGGCGGGGCTTAGAGGGGGCGGAGCTTCGACTGGACTCATAACATACCAGTGAGAGTCAGGTTCCACTGAGTCCTCTGTGCCAGTTTACTCGCTTGACCAATTGTGGGCTATTCGTGTCACTCGCTTCATTCTCGCCTTGTAGGGGGCGGGGCTTAGAGGGGGCGGGGCTTATCTCCATGGAAACAGTTATCATCTTCTTCATCCATGAAGAACTCACCTCTAGTTCTGCTTCATACTTGTTGAGGACGTCCCACACACGTCTGAACATCTAACGCCCTCGTGTTTGGGTTCCAAAAAATAATATTATATATATAATATTATATATCATACTTTATATTTATACATGACATCACCCGTAGGCTCACACAGCTCGATGACGTTCACCTCTACGTCTGAATGTCCCTTCCAGCGCCGCTAGAGCAGCAGTTATGTTCACCAACGGCCGAGCAGCTCAACTCTGATTGGCTCTCGCGACTCGGCACAGATTCAATATTTAAACTCGAGGCGGATGAGGGAAACGTTTCCGTCCTGTGAGTCTCAGCAGGGAGACGGTCCCCTGCCTCAGGATGCTTATCTTTCAATTTGCACAATTTTACCGAGAGATGATTTTGCCTTTTTGAGAGCAGGAACATAATTATCTCTGTGCCTGAAAATATAAAGTCTGAATATTAATTAGAAAGCATCTCTTCTCATCCCTAATGAGCCATTTAATCTTCTGCTTAAAGAGTTGAATGACTATTTTTCGTGGCATTATCTGCCTGCTTTTTCTTTAGCTGTGATCAAATTCAACATCTTCTGAAACAAAAACTGACATCATCAGCCAGCAAGTCTCCATCAAGTGGCCCCATGGGAAGTGTAGGACCACTGTGTTTGAGTCACACCACTACCTGCCCACAGCATGTTGACCATGTTGTGCATCTCTCGCGTGATTCCCCCAATGTAGCCGCAAAATAAAAGGATTTCAGAGGGAATTTAAACGTCACTGCACAGGCTCAGGCTTCACAGCCGGGGCTGGGATCCACCGATAGGCTGTGAATTAAAGAACTACACAGGTGTATACACACTGTTGTTGTGGGGAGATAGACTCTGTGTGTGTGTGTGTGTGTGTCAGTGGGAGTCAGACGGTACGAGATGCCGGGCCTTTGATTGACTGCAGCCCGCCCGGCAGCACGAGGTGTTCCTGCCATTAGACGACACGGAGCTCCCGCTGAGCGCCATATCAAAGGGCCTCAGCCGCTCTGCCAGATACCTGCTGCGTCCTCCTGTCCGTCAACACCGGGGCCGGGATCACGCGCCGGGAGGAGGTAAAGAGATGGAGACAGGAGCCGGGGAGAGGGTGTGTGTGTGTGTATCTGTGTGTGTGTGAAGGTGGGTGTCGTGGCCATTCGTCTAAATAACTCATAAATCAGATTTCCACTGACGCACCGCGGGGGCTTTTGAGTTGACGCAGCCAAAAGAAAGCAATGTCCATTTTTCCATATGTCATTATTATTATAATTTACAAATAAAATGCTGACGCTTTCTTCCGTGTGCTGGTAAAAAAACATCGGCCACCCAGGTGCATGCTGGTCCTGAAGCTACCCACACCTACATATAACATATATATAGGTGCCCGGTGTTACCCAATCACCAATCCTATACTCAATATATTTAAACAACAATCACAATGAATTAAATTAAACGAAAAATATCATAAGAAAAAAGCTCTTCTAACATATCAAAATATATCAATATTACTTTACAATAATACTAAATATAAATTTCTAAATAAATAGCTCCAACAGAGGGTAAAGGGAGCAGGACGTCACAGGTTGGATCACTCACTGTCCTCCGAAGAGCTGCATGCCCAGCAGAGCGAAGACCACGATGAAGAGGAAGAGGAGGAAGAGCAAGCTGATGATGGACTTCATGGAGTTGAGGAGGGACACCACGAGGTTCCTCAACGAGTTCCAGTATCTGGCAGGAAAGCAACAAAAAACGTTTTAACATTTTTGGTTTCGTTATAAAAAACAAAACAAATTCAGACAAAAGACAAAAACAACCCCAAAAGAAGAGGAACGAGATAAACAAAAGGCAATAAGAGCTTTATAGATCCATCAAACAGGATCGTCACTTTGGAGGGAAGACAAATTAATATTAAGATACTAGAGGAAAAACTGCAAGGTCGTCAAAATGCAGTTTTTGAAGTGTTCGTACACAGCGCTGGTGGAATGTGTTGTAGATACGCTGCCGTGTTCTAGATGTTTCCGCGGTGTGTTTACTGTGTCTCCTGAACTGACACCACTAATTGCTTCTGTCAACCCTGGAGAGGGATCCTCCTCTGTTGCTCTCCTCAAGGTTTCTTCCTTTTCTTTCCTTGTGAAAGGGTTTTTTCTCTGGAGTTTTTCCTGATCTGATGTGAGGTCAAAGGTCAGGGATGTCGTATGTGTACAGATTGTAAAGCCCACAATTTGTACATTTATTATATCTATAATATAAAATATAAAAATAAACCGCATTGAATTAATGTGTGTTCACACTGTGAACGTGTGTGTTTAGCTCATTAAAGCCACACTTTGCATACGTGCAGAACGTTTTGTGTAGTTCTTTTTCACACGCGTGTCGAACATTGAGCTCACTTGGTGACTTTGAATATCCGGAGCAGGCGCAGGGCCCTCAGCACACTGATGCCGAACGAGGCCCCGGGTTTGATCATGTCCCAGATCACCTCCAGGATACTCCCCACGATCACCTGGAGGAGGGAGGAGCAGGAGGGTAAGCGACCAGTGAGCCTCCGGGAGCAGAGCGGTAAAGGCGACTCGACGTACCCCAAAATCAAAGCAGTTGAAGGAGGAGTGGAAATAGTTCCTGGCTCCGAGGCCGTACATCTTCAGGGACATCTCGGTCAGGAACAACCCCAGGAACACGAACTCGGCCGTGTCTGCGTTTCAAGATGGACGGAGAGAAAGCGTCTTTACGGGCAATCGACGGCGACGACAAAGTGTTTTGAAAAGTGTTTTGCGTGACCTACAGAGGGCGGTGGTGAGCCAGTCGGGCTGGTCGTAGTGGACGATGGCCACGCACAGCGTGTTGAGGCCCACCAGGCACAGGACGATCCAGTAGAAGCTCTGGGCCTTCACCATGCGGCGGATGAAGAAGCGCGTCCTCTTCTCCTTGCGCCGGAAGTACGACGAGCTGTCCATCTTCCCGCCGCTCTTCATGCTGGCGCGACCAAACGGAGAGCCGGGAGGGGCTGAAACAGATGAGGATGAGGATGATGATGAAGATGAAGATGATGGGGGGGTGAAAGAGGAAATGTGCAGTTTGATATTGGTCCACTGCTTTACTTGTGTTTCTGCGTATATGTATTTATTTTAACTTACCTGGTTTAAAAGCAGTGTCTCACGAGTGGAAAAATAGTATTTAAATGATTTATTAGTATTTCATTTTTTTGTTTGCAATCTATTCATTATTATCTTTATCTTTAGTGAGCACCATTTGATATTTGTTATTTTTAATATAAACAATATCATGTGCAACTGAAAAATTGACTGTATGAAAATACATATTGTTATGTTGTTGAAAACTACATTTAAAATTTCACCAGCTCATCTAAATACAAATGACATGTTGTATCTTGCTTGTTAAATCCATATAAAATACAAACTATAAGGAACATAGAAGTATTTTTTCGGGGAGTTGCGTGCTTGTGGTGCTTCTCTCTGGTGCAGAAGCTACCAGCCGAGAAATACCAGTTTGAACAGGTTTAATTATTCATTTCCCCCCTATATCATTTTAGAAAATTGCTTGCAGAATATCACACCCTTCAGCTTCAGCTATTTCGGCTTCCCTCCGTGCATCCTGCTGTACTCCTCCTTGTGAAGACGCCCCTGCGCCGCTCCAGACTCCACCAGGGCTACACGCGTGCCTCTGGTTATTGAAGCTGAAAACCAGAACCCGGTGCTTGTGTGCAGAGTTTACCCAGTCGCAGGAAACGAGGGCTCGAGGACCTCAATTTCTATATGACAGAAGTGTGACAGTGTGATCGTGTAGGGATGCATTCAACCTCACACCTGCTCAAGAGCACTGAAGGAAGGCTTTGCTTCTATCAAACTGACGCGAGAAACAAAAACTTCCCAAGGGACGGAGAGAAAAGCGTAAAAATCTCATTTTCTGTCCTGCAGCTGCTCATTACAGAATGTGCTCCCAATACCTTTGAGCCACGGACTGCAGGCGTCAGGCGGGAAAACAAGAGCGCCGAGCATCCCTCCCCTTGGCACTTCATTTAAAAACAGACATGAGACGGGAGAAGTAGTCGCGAATTAAGGCAACAACGGTTTCAGTTACCGCACTGGTTCTCATTTCCAGACCACGAGAATACACGCTGTCTTTGGGGAGCGTGAAATCCATCCTGTCAGAAGATATCTTGTTCGTAGAAATAGAAGAGAAGTAGAACAGACTACGTGGAGACGGATGGAGGGTCACCGCGGCAACATCACTGTCTGACTAGCTGGCTGACTAGCTGGCAGCGGGTTAGCTAGTTGACAGCGAGCTAGTTAGTTGACTAGCTGGCAGCGGGCTAGTTAGCTGACAACATGCTAGTTAGCTGGCAGTGGGCTAGTTAGCTGAGTAGTTGGCAGCAGGTTAGCTAGTTGACAGCGAGCTAGTTAGTTGACTAGCTGGCAGCGGGCTAGTTAACTAACTAGATGGCAGCGGGCTAGTTAACTGACTAGCTTGCAGCGGGTTAGTTAGTTGACAGCGAGCTAGTTAGTTGACTAGCTGGCAGCAGGCTGGCTAATTGACTAGCTGGAAGCGGGATAGTTACATAACTGTCTGGCAGCGGGCTAGTAAGCTAACTAGCTAGCAGTGGGCTAGTTAGCTGAGTAGCTGGTGGTGGGCTAGTTGGCTGACTAGCTGGTGGTGGGCTAGTTGGCTGACTAGCTGGCAGCGGGCGAGTTAGTCAAGCTACCTCACTAGCCGTCTGTCGCGCGAGGCTCGACCACACCTCCGAGGCCAACCTACGTATGTTGTAACCGTGACGACCAACAACGTTCGCCGTTTTCCTTTCTACTTGTCGAATGACTGCAGGAAACTGCTCACCGTCCGTTCTAATCCTGTTATATTTCTGTGGACTCATTCTAATAAGCTGCAGGTGATGATTCTCTCGTTATTTTAATGTTACAGTCTAATTAGAAAAGTTAATTATACTTCTCCTCCCTCGAGGTGATATGAGTCCGCAGAAGTCGGCAGACTCGGTTTTAGGTCTCCAGATCCAGATAAAGCTGAATCTGCTTCTGTAGTGTACATTTTGAAGTGTATGCAAGATGGCTCACAAAGTCTTTTATACTACAGAGGTGACGTGATACTCTAATTTGATGAATGGGGGCTGAAGAGTCAGACTACATGGTTCTGTTCATTAGAGCTGACGGGTTCTTCTGGTGGCTTTTAATCTTAAAGGTCGAATCCGTGAACAGACAGCATGCGAAGGTCAGAGGTGAGGGGCCGGAGCTGCGGATGAAAAGACTTACGAACAGAGGAGATGTCTGCAAAAGGATCCTCACCCTCCTCATCGCCGATCAGGTCGTTGATACCTTTCTTGACTTTGCCTCGTTTCAGGACTGTAAGGAGAAGAGCACAGAGGGAGGAATACTCATGTACGGGTCTTAAATGTCACATAGTGATGCCATTGAAGGAATGGGGATGATCGGTTATGCAGTGCTGAATTCTTTAACATACATTTTAAGATGTCAATTATGGCATGAAAAAACAAGCATTTTAAATTGTATTTCAATGGTACAACCCTGGTTTATGTGTGTCGCAAAGTGTAGAAGTGTGTTAATTGGAATCGATGAATAATAGACATCAATCATGTTATATATATACACAAAATACACACATATATATATATAAATAGAATAAATATATATATTTATATATATATATATATAAATATATTTATATATACATATATATAAATATATATATATATATATATATATATATATATATATATATATATATATATATATATGCATTCATTTATTTGAAGATTATAAAACTTTAAGCACTCATGCTAAAGAACATAAACCACTTCATTTTTGCAGTTAAGCTTATTGCTTTCTTTTTCAGAATTAAGACTTTAAAAAAAATTAAAACTATATTGAGAAAACACACAACTTCTTTAAGGTCACCAATCTTTTATCTCTAAATGAATTATTCAGCCTTAGGGATTATTTCTTTAATTTCTTATTTCCTAAAACGGGCTGATAAATTGTTTTATTAATATATAACATTAAAATCCCCTCTACTACGTCAGTCAGCGATGATTGGCACCTTGCTCCACTATTCATACCTGCCATTCATCTGACGGGCAGCTCCACATTTTATGCTCTTACACCATTAGAGTGGTTTTCTACAGCCGTGGACTCAAAGCTTTTTAATCCCTAATATGTAAGTAATTGAAAAATAGCAAACGCATTCCCATAAAAATGTGTGTGTCTGTGTGTATCTGTGTGCGTGTAGCTTGGTACAGGGAATTGTATTCATCAAATCCAATCAGACTAAAGCTTTAAATCACACTAATTAACCCTGGACCCTCACACCAGGCCTGATGGACTCACATCATGGGCGAGAGAGAAAGAGAGAGAGAACTGAGTTGCAGCGCGCTCCCTTTACATTGAGAAAAAAATGTAAAGTGGAACTGGAAACCTTGATTACCACTCAAATAATCATCGCCATAAGTGATCATTAGATGATGGATGGTTAGCTGGCGGGGCCTCTACCCTCATATACTGCTGTTGTGCTAGAGGGATTAATGTAACGCTAAGGGACCTCCTTACTTTCCTTTTTCGGCAGTGATACCTATTTACATATGTATATGTATGTATGTCTCTTTAAGGGCGGAGCGCTGTCGCTTTAAGAGAAAAGCGCTGTCTCTTTAAGACAGGAGCTCTGACTCTTTAAGACAGGAGCGCTGTCTCTTTAAGACAGGAGCGCTGTCTCTTTAAGAGAGCGCTGTCTATTTAAGACGGTGGCACCGTCTCTTTAAGACGGGGGCGCTGTCTCTTTAAGACAGAAGCGCTGTCTCTTTAAGACAGGAGCGCTGCCTCTTTAAGACAGGAGCGCTGTCTCTTTAAGACAGAAGCGCTGTCTCTTTAAGACAGGAGCGCTGCCTCTTTAAGACAGGAGCGCTGTCTCTTTAAGACAGAAGCGCTGTCTCTTTAAGACAGGAGCGCTGTCTATTTAAGACAGAAGCGCTGTCTCTTTAAGACAGGAGCGCTGCCTCTTTAAGACAGGAGCGCTGTCTCTTTAAGACAGGAGCGCTGTCTCTTTAAGACAGAAGCGCTGTCTCTTTAAGACAGGAGCGCTGCCTCTTTAAGACAGGAGCGCTGTCTCTTTAAGACAGAAGCGCTGTCTCTTTAAAGAGATCGCTGTCTCTTTAAGAGAGGGCTGTGTGAAGGCGAGGTGCAGTAAGCAGGCTGAAGATAACACAAGTTATGATTTTATTAATTCGAAGTTTAGTTCAAAATGTGCAAAAAGAATATGTAGCCTTTGCCACCTAAATGTCTGGACACATTTAGAAGGGTATAGCCGAGCTCAAAATAAACCTCCACTCCAGTGGTAGAAGAGAACCCGATCGTTTGAGTATGAGCCGCTCATTGATTATAGTAAATAATCAATTATTAAATGGGGTGAGTCACTGTACCTCCTGCGGTGAAACAGGCGACAGATGCTCGGCCTTCTTCTTTACCTGGAAGGTTCTGTTTCCTCTTGTACCACGCTCCATCCAGAGGGGACTTCTCGTCTGCGATCTCATCCTCCTCCTCCAGCAACACCTCCTCTGCAACGAGAGAGAGAGAGAGAGAGAGAGATGGAGAAAGAGAGAGGGAGACTGACTTTTCTACCAATTTGTGGTGCTTTTTCTAACACAACAAGCGCCTGCATGCCAGCTCTCCCGCTGTTCTCCGAGATGAGTCTGACCTGCTTTGCAGATCCACTCCAAGTACCCGGTGAGCTCTCTCTCGATCTGCTGCTGCCTCCGGAGCTTCAGGAACTCCTGCCTCTTCTCCACGCGCTCTCTCTCTTTGGCAAACTCTCTGTCGGATCGTACACGCAGATATGTTGCACAAAAATAATGAATAGACGTGTTTTTATTTTGTATTTATCACATTTGAAGGTCATTTTTAATCTGCCAGGGGGGCAACCTGCACATTTTACCTGTTACACATTTGTATTTTTTTATATTGGGCTCTATAAAATAAAATTAATTGAATTGATGGGTGAGGAAACCCAAAGAGTTAACTAAAATTAAATTATTTACATAATAATTGTCGTAGACAAACACAGGAGTCAGGATCTTTTTTCTCACTGTAACCATCGTTTCACTACGTTATTCAAGCAGCATTATGATTCTTTGCAAGCATGGTGTATATATATATATAATAATAATAAAAATAATAATAATAATAATAATAATAATACACACAATTTCTATAGAGCTTTTCATAGTACTCAAATACACTACATTTATATATATATATATATATATATATATATATATATATATATATATATATATATATATATTACATTTTTAATACAATAACTAATCCATAAAACAATCTCAAGCATTGTATCGTGAACAAATTAAATGACGTTGCAGATTCTCCACAATCTTTCGTCACTCATATTGGCAAAACTTTGTTTATAATCTGCAATAATCTGCATTATTTGTGATTTTTGCTGATATGTGTGTTCATGTTTCTTGCCGACTCACCCAGAGAGGACACCGAGCACCAGGTTGAGCATGAAGAAGGAGCCGATGATGATGAGGGGGATGAAGTAGAGCCAGTTCCAGGCGTTTCCTGCTACATCGTTGGTCTGGACACACAATCGCACGCGGACAGAAGCATGAACAAGAAATTCTCCTTATACCTATAACTACTGTAATGTAAACATATCATTCAAATGTTTACGGCCATCCAGACCACTTTGTGTTTTCCATGAAAACTGCCACTTTTATTTATCAAATGAATTGCAAAATTAATGGAAAATATAGTCAACAAGGTTACACATAAGCATCCTCTAATCTCCCCCAATACAGCTCGGTACAATGAAGAAGGAAGGAAATGTTTAAATGTGCTTATTTCCTTACATCCCCAGAACCAGGCTATTGTTAGCTTAGGGGCCACTTCCACTTGTTGGCAAAAAAAAGAAACAGCATTTGAGAAACCGACGGCAAACAATTGGATTTCTCCGTTACAGATACACGGTTAACTATGTCCCTTTATGAAGCTGGTGGAGACCAATAATAAGAGTCTCTCTCTCTCTCTATCTCTCTCTCTCTCCCCCCTCTGGTGAGGACGGCCCTCGCCTGTTCAGAGGGCCTTAACTCTTCAGCCGACTGCTAGTTAATTGGTGCAAATATTATGAGAACACAAAGGGCCGGTTGCTTCTGGTCCAAACTCGGATCAAACTAAACGACATCGGCACGATGGACCAACAGAAGGAGAGGAGGAGGAGGAGGAGGAGGAAGGCTTCTTCACAACTTCATCAGCAGAAACCCCAATGTAGAGAGGAGAGGAGAGGAAGGGGAGGAGAAAGAGGACGGGCAGAGGAGACGAGATACTAAAGATGTCTGCAGGTTCTTAGCATTAAGCATCTATTACTTTATAATCTGATTTTTTTTTATTACCTTTACTGAATCTGATATTTGTGTTTACTATTCAATACATTCCTCCAAAAATATTGTCCTCGAGGTCAAAATCAAGAACCGTTACAACATATTCGAAGATGGAAATAGAAGTTTTATAGCTTCTCTCAGCAGCATAACTGTTTTCAGCTGTGCTCACATAAAAAGATTTTTCAAGGGTTTTCTAACCCTCTGCTAGTCTTCTAAGGCGATAACACAATGTACCACTAGAACATGGAGATGGGCCTCTACACACCTCTGGAGAGACTTCATTACACACCAGAGAATAGTCATCTACACATTCACTATGTAGAGAGAGTTTATGATTCATTTAATGTTATTAAAACTTTGAAAAATAAGGGCATTTCTAGTTGACCCCAAACTTTTGAATGGTTGTGTATATTGAATATATAATGAACCATATCCTGAATGTGTCCCCAGTGAAAGGCTCTGCTTTGGTCCCCACCTTTAAGCTCTGGGCTTGGAGCCAGGCCAGGAGATTAAAAGGCACAGCGTGCAGCAGAGAGCAGACACGGGGCATATGGCAATCAAAAGCCACTGGCTATGGAAATTAAGTTCATTACAGAACTACTGATGCACTATGTTGCCTTCAGCAGCGCTTCTAATGACCCCATATGTTGGTAAGTGCAGCGCAATGACAGAAGAAACTAAATGCAAGAGTAAAATGGAGCTATGAGGGCTTACATACGCAGGGAGAACTGAAAAGGATCAAAGAAATCTTTACAAACATCTTTGAACTCAAAAAGAAAGCTAAATATGGTACTTAAAAATAAGAGGAAATTGTTGTTTTTGAGGTATGTCTGTGTTTTTATGTATGTATATGTATGTATGTATGTGTATATATAAATACACATATTTGTGTGTGTATGTGTGTATGTATATGTATGTATGTGTGTATTTATATATACTGTATATATATATATATATATATATATATATATATTCATATGTGTATATATGTATGTATATGTGTGTGTATGTATATATCAGTGTATCCTGTTGTGTATGTGTATATATATATATATGTATATATAATATATATATATATATATGTCTATGTATATATATATATATATATATACATATATGTGTGTGTGTCTGTATGTATATGTGTATATATATTTGTATGTTTATGGCTGACATCTTTGTACTTGTTTTATGTTAATATTTCTAAAAGGATAAAGAAATGTAAGTGACAAAAAACAAAACAAACATACCCATCCCCCATTGGGTATAAAAGAACACACGGGGGGCTGAGGACCTCCATGGTGGATGAGGGGCGCTGCCTCCTGCTTTATGTTGACGTAAAAATGACCCTCAGTGACTTATATTCTCTGATCTCGATGTTTTCGTGTTTCGAGTTCGCTCGATGTGACGGTATTCCAGTTCCGGTGATTTCCGTGAGTCATCGCCGGCCGACTGCTCTGGGGATCGGCCAGGGGGAAAGCAACCGCCGCCACATCATTTGGAGCATCATGCATCAAGCAGTAGTGGTGTGACAGTGTACTCCCACTCTCTCAGCTTACAGTGCTCACACACACACACACACACACACACACACACACTCACACACACTAACATTCTCTGATGCTAAGGGAAGCCTGCTGAGATAAAGACAGCCACTCTGAATCCATTCGGCAGCTCCTGAAACATTCACAACAAGCAGCTAGAGAGCTAGAGGTCTACAGAGAGCTAGAGGTCTACAGAGAGCTAGAGGTCTACAGAGAGCTAGAGGTCTACAGAGAGCTAGAGGTCTACAGAGAGCTAGAGGTCTACAGAGAGCTAGAGCTAGAGGTCTACAGAGAGCTAGAGGTCTACAGGGAGCTAGAGGTCTACAGGGAGCTAGAGGTCTACAGAGAGCTAGAGGTCTACAGAGAGCTAGAGGTCTACAGAGAGCTAGAGGTCTACAGGGAGCTAGAGGTCTACAGAGAGCTAGAGGTCTACAGAGAGCTAGAGGTCTAAAGGGAGCTAGAGGTCTACAGAGAGCTAGAGGTCTACAGAGAGCTAGAGGTCTACAGAGAGCTAGAGGTCTACAGAGAGCTAGAGGTCTACAGGGAGCTAGAGGTCTACAGAGAGCTAGAGGTCTACAGAGAGCTAGAGCTAGAGGTCTACAGAGAGCTAGAGGTCTACAGAGAGCTAGAGCTAGAGGTCTACAGAGAGCTAGAGGTCTACAGAGAGCTAGAGGTCTACAGGGAGCTAGAGGTCTACAGAGAGCTAGAGGTCTACAGAGAGCTAGAGCTAGAGGTCTACAGAGAGCTAGAGGTCTACAGAGAGCTAGAGCTAGAGGTCTACAGAGAGCTAGAGGTCTACAGAGAGCTAGAGGTCTACCTGGTGGATGAATCAGGGTACTGCACTCATTCTAAAGGCATCGGCCTTCAATTCAGTCACGAGACAATAGAACACATGGGTTGTGATTTTCTTTAAATAGAACATGAAGATAAGATAAAGACAGAAAACAATTGTCTTTAGCTGTAATCAAACCCCATAGTGACGTTTTAATGTAATTATTTATTTTACTGTTAACTGAAGAAAGACATTTAAAGAAATTTACACACATTTAAAAAAGTTGAATATTCCACCTTAAGATGCCTCCACTAAAACCACTCTGACTCTGCCCTGCTTCCCTTCAGTAGTATCAGTCTGTGTCCAGGTAATATGCAGATGATGTGCTGGTGGTTACGCAGAATGAATCAGGTGGACACAAACGTCTCCAAACGATCCCGGAGTGATCTCCAGTTCAGGATCCATAACCGTCTCCTCTGCGCCGCTCTATTTTTACCAGGATGTGTCAAGCACAAGATGTGGCGCCGACAAGGTCAAGGTGCACCTGCCTCCCCGACGATGCCGGCTCTAACGAAGCGAGAGGAACAGGTGCCTGTGACCCCTCGCAACACACACACACACACACACACACACACACATACACACACGCACACACACATTCAACTTCACAAGCATTAAACTTCACAAACTCACATTCAGGTCTCAATAAACAATGTAAGATTCCACTCATATTAACTGTTTATTTCATTTTTTAAATGTGCTCTCGTCCCATTACTTATAATAATAATAATAATAATAATAATAACTTTATTTATATAGCACCTTTAAAAACTGAGTTTACCAAGTGAGTTTACCAATCAAGAGAATCAAAGCAAAACAAATGGAATGGTGAAAAATACAAAAGAAAAATAAATTTGGAAAACCGCATAAAACTGCATAAAAGGCCGACATCACTTAACAGCTGCTTTATAAAAAATGGGTTTTAAGAAAAACTGATTCTTCTTGAAGCAATCAGATGATGGAGGAAATCTGTTTAAGGACCTGCATCCAGAATGTTATCACGACAAATGAGAGCAGCGCGATGTGAAGGGACTGGCCGTGACCCGGCAGGTCATCAGGGCCACGTCGAGATCCCACGCCACGGGAGACGAGAGGAAATGTAATGAAATCACGACGATTACGCCACATTATCAACGCCGAGAAACCTCCCACGCATCGCCCTGCTGCCGCTGCTACGGCCGCGCCACTTCCCCGCCGGCTAAACGCGGCGCTCCTCGTGTGAGTCAGCGGCCTCCCTGGTGGATTCTGGGTAGCGGACGCAGATGGGCTCGGTGGGATCTTTTCGAGACGGCACTGGTGTCCTGTGTTTTGATATTTGTCAAAAGGTCCTTCGGATGAAAAGTGTCCAAACGTAAATACATTTCAGCTCATTGGACCAATTTGATTTACCTTGTACAAGAGCCATTTCTGCACCCGACATTATACACACTGTACCTTTAAGAAGTCAGATATGATCTAGTTGCTGCTGGCAGCTGATAACATGGCGACAATATCTGAAATATGAAGGGAAGAACTATAGAGGTGACCATGTTCTTTGATGGAGAGATATGAACGCCATGGCATATAGGCAATACAGATCACTTATAGTGGGTGAATGTCACAATCAATAGCGCTCTAAACAATAATATCCAGTTGTCACTTTGAACACTGATTATTATTATATAGGGAAGGAAGGAAATATGAAGGAACCCAGCGAATGAGAGAATAATATGGAAGGAAAATGCTTATCATCTATGGCTGCATGCGTATTCCATGGTAATCTGGCCTCCAACGTCGGGGAGTTGCATATCCGTAACATCCGCCGTGCGCTGGGAGGAGATTCCACTCGCCAGCGTCTGGCAACTTTAAGATCATTAGCATAAGCCGATATCTCTCTCTTTATTTGCGCTCCCTCCTCTCCTCCTCGGCTCCTTCTTTCGTGATTCAAAGAGTTCTTTTTTGGTGGCGTTCTCTCGTTCCCAGGCTCTCTCTCGCTGGGGGGTGACAGCGTGGATTTCACTAAGACACGGCGGTATGAGCCGCCTCGGCCAATGGGAGAGCCTGTAGCTTCTACGATGGTGAATTTATTTTAATGAAAGTTCCAACAGGATTTCAATCCTATAGACCACAACACATTAGCATCGATGAGACCTAAAAAAAACAGCAGCACTGCATTCAATAAATGCACGGGGCGTATGGTGGTGACATCACTCATTATGGGGCAGTTTTAATAATTCAGTCTCAGGCCAAAAAGAAAAAAACGTTATCAGCTTCTCAGAGTCTCCCTTTGGCTGTAAATATGGATGCATTGATGTATTTCTAGATAACCAGGACTATTTGAAAAGGCATATATATACTGTAGTTGATTTGAATAATTGTATTCAAGTATAATAAAACATTTTTTTAAAGAAAGCGTCACGAGAATGCATTTAATTTAAATGATCAAAGGTGTCAAATGTGTCAAAACATCTGGACTCATAACATACCAGTGAGCCAGGTTCCAGAGTCCTGTGTCAGTTTACTCGCTTGACTATTCGTGGCTTTTCGAGTCATTCGAGCCTTAGAGGGGGCGGGGCGTAGAGGGGGCGGGGCTTAGATGGGCGGGGCATATCTCTGTGGCTTGACTCCGTGGAAACAGTTATAATTTCCTTCATCCACCATGAAGAACTCACCTCTAGTTCTGCTTCATACGTGTTGAGGACGTCCCACAAACGTCTGAACATGTAACGCCCTCGTGTTCATAACACTTATATAATATATATATATATATATATATATATATATATATATATATATATATATATATATATATTTATACATGACATCACCCGTAGGCTCACACAGCTCGGTGACTTTCACCTCTACGTCTGAATGACTTCTGCTTCCAGCGCTACTAGAGCAGTTAGATTCACCAACAGCTGAGCATCTCAACGCTGATTGGCTTTCGCAACTCGGCAAATTTTTCGCCAGTTTAAAAATGTCAACTTGAAGCGCATGGAGCAAATTTTTCGCGTCGCGCAATTCGTGTCATTACGCGTCGCCTGCTGAAAATCTGCGTCAATCGGCAACCCTTCGCGTCTGAACATGGACGTTGCTTTTGGGATCTACTCACGTGAAATATTCTCAACGCGAACATGGCCTTTGGTTTCTTTTTCAAGCCTCAAGTCTTTTCAAATAAAAAAAAAATATATATATATAAAAGTTCTGAAGGAAGATAGAAGGGGCGGGGGAAGGACGCAATAAGCAAAGAAGAAGCGGGGGCAGGGTGGTAATGATGGGGGGAGGAGTACTCTACATTTTCTTTTGCCCCATTAGAGAGAGAGGTCTGCACAATGCCCCTCCGGGCAGAGGCAGCGGAGTCATCAATCTGCGGGGTTAACGCCGGGTTACAGGGACGCACATAATCCACAGAATAAAGCCCCCGCATGCCATTGTGGCCAGTACGATGTTTTAGACTTCAACCCCCACCCTCCACCCCCCACCCCGCCCTTGCTTCCCTAAGCAGAGTGAATATACATTTGTATACTCTGGATATTAATGCACACATGGATCACACGCTCCACTGCAATGACACAAATACACCTTTGGCTCTTTCCCGGTAAATAAGGTCGTCAAGGTTTCTCCTTTTCTCTTCTTTTTCTTTTTGTTGTCGACATTCTTTACCGATGAATTAAAGAGATGTGTCATGGCTTAAAGGAACAAGGACTACGATGTAAAACAATAACCACAGTCTACTACCACCTCTGCCATGACACACGTATGTTCCCGTCCTCGGCGCTCGTATTTCGGACGGACAAGCCTCCATGGAGGGGCTACAAGTTGTGGGTTTCCCAGTCGCCCGAGAATACGAAGGACTTCCTTTCCCATGTGCTACCCTTTGTTTAACTCCAAGTTAGCAACTTTAAGTGCCGGACTGGAGAGACGACCAGATTGTTTCTCAAGTAGACAGTTTTCAATCTTTTTTTTAAAGCGTATTCGGTGTCCGAAGGTGCGTTCCCAGAATGCATCTGGGGGAATGTGTTCAGCCTATGCAAAGACTCTTTACCAGCATTCAACTGACGTCTGCTCCGACTACGTCGACTGTAAACAGAAACCTGAACCAATGTCTTGTCAAATCTCGTCTTGTATTGAATGTGAATGTGTTAGCTTGGGGCAAAACAGAAACACAAGACCGCTCACTCAGGCTGGATTACCAGGCTGGATTACCAGGCTGGATTACCAGGCTGGATTACCAGGCTAAACTAAACCCACAAACCATTCTCACCGTTGACAAGTAGCATAAAAATGTTTGGAAAAGCAACTCTAGCCTCCTTTCTGTTATACACATCGTGTTTTTAGATTTAGACCATTTAGAAGTGTATTTGTGGGGTTCTCCACGTTGTAATGGATTTCTCGACGAGTAACCAAAGGCGTCAACAGACGGATGGGTAAGCAAGGTATCGAACTTCTGAAAGAAAAAAACGACACTCTCCGATGAGCCTTCTTCAGTGTGTAGGGAAGAGAATGGTCTCTGCAAGGCAATTTAGAAAAGCTACCCCACCGTATGCCCTCATGCATTCGAATCAGTGAGAGGAAGAGAATAAATTAAGCAGAACGTCAAGAAAGTACCTGGGTGAGTAGGCGGTCAGGGAGAAGTACAGAACGGCTGCGGTAAAAATAACCGTTGGATCAAAAGGAATGACTGAGCTCAACGAAAAGAAAAAGGAGTGAACACAAAGAAAAAAATACCAGCTGGGAGGGGAGGCATCACAGCAGCCTGGATCGGCTTCGCTTAGGGTAATGAGCCAGGACAAAGCTACGGGAGATGTTTGGAGCGAGTGAAGGATGAAGAGCAAGAAGAAGAAGAAGAAGAAGAAGAAGAAGCAGAATGGGGAGAGATGGTAGTGACAGTTATCCGCCGTCTCCTGGGAACGGAAAAGATGAAGTGGAGGGAGAAGGGGAAGGGAAAGGAGAGGCATTATGGAATGAAAAGAAGGTAGAGTGGATGAATGTAAATGGAAGGTGGCACAGAAGAGATGCAGAGAAAGTACTGCAAGTAATGCAACGAATAAATCATGTGGAAAGTAAAATGCATCCAGAATAATGGATCATATTCCAGGATAATCAGCAGGGCCGTGGCAGGAGGCTCCAGACCCAGACAGTCCCAATGGACCCTACGAGACGGGAAGTCACAAGGACTCTGGGTAGGGAGTAGAGATAATGACGTGTGATGGAGGGATGAAAATCCATCCATAAGTAGAGAAAGAAGAGGAGAGAGGTACTCAGTGTATCCTAGAGGAGAGAGGTACTCAGTGTATCCTATAGGAGAGAGGAGCTCAGTGTATCCTAGAGGAGAGAGGAGCTCAGTGTATCCTAGAGGAGAGAGGTGCTCAGTGTATTCTAGAGGAGATAGGAGCTCAGTGTATCCTAGAGGAGATAGGAGCTCAGTGTATCCTAGAGGAGAGAGGAGCTCAGTGTATCCTAGAGGAGAGAGGAGCTCAGTGTCTCCTAGAGGAGATAGGAGCTCAGTGTATCCTAGAGGAGAGAGGAGCTCAGTGTATCCTAGAGGAGAGAGGTGCTCAGTGTATTCTAGAGGAGAGAGGTGCTCAGTGTATTCTAGAGGAGAGAGGAGCTCAGTGTATCCTAGAGGAGATAGGAGCTCAGTGTATCCTAGAGGAGAGAGGTGCTCAGTGTATTCTAGAGGAGAGAGGAGCTCAGTGTATCCTAGAGGAGATAGGAGCTCAGTGTATTCTAGAGGAGAGAGGAGCTCAGTGTATCCTAAATGTCCCTATGAGACGTGAAGTCACAAGGACTCCAGGGAGGAAGTAGAGTTAATAATGTGTGATGAGAGATGAGAATTATTCCATAAGGAGAGAGAGAAGAGGAGAGAGGTGCTCAATGTATCCTAAAATGTCCCCTAGTGTTTGGTTAAATTATTCCAGCGAAGGGACTTTTTGATGCGACAATACGCTCAGAATTTACTTTTTTCCTCTTCTTTTTTTAACCAAATATCACGAGACCCTCTCCCTGATATGACCATGTGTCCATCAGCCACACGTCTCACCAACGTCGGGGGACGCCCCTCAATACAAAGTGTGCTAAACATTACACTGGGTGGAGACGGTGAAGACAAAGAAAATAGCAAATGAAAGAATATTAAAATAAAGTTTTGGGCTTATTTCTCCAGGGATATGAATGTGAAATGTCACAAGTACATTTTTTATAGCGAGCCGCCGGTCACAAGTCTGTTGCCATGCTGGATCCCCTCCATGGACCCCTCCCAATGGAGCGTTTCGATTGGGTCCTGATGGGCAGGTCGGCACCTGGTGTCGCAGCTTCTACCCTCAGTGTGTAAACGGCTGTCGGCTGATTTAAACTCATGGATCACAAGGTGTTTTTTTGAATTTAGTTTAACTACTACCATCTCCTGAACCGTGCTAATGTGCCAGAGGCAGCCTCTCATCACACGTTCACTGTGTAAACAATGTGAATCTATTTTTTTTGTTGTCTTGATGGAAACTCGTGTGCAGAAGCCGATGAAGCTCGAAGTCAGCGAGCCGCGGTGGAATCAGCCCAGACACGTTTTAGTTCCGCCTGGTCGGACTTCGCTCATCCTCCAGGGATTCTTGTTTTTCCTTTTTGTCTTCCAGGATTGTGCATTTCTTTTTAAAGGCACTATCGTGTTTTTGACTGACCTTAAACTAAAAAACAGGTCGAGGAGCTGGTACGGTAGATGTCAAAACCGTTTGGGTCTCTGACAGAGGGAACAGCTCGGTGGCTGCGTCACGCTGACAGTTGTCCAAGACACGAGTCACAATAACAACAAATGTAAGTCTCCCTGTTTGAATGTGTCCTCTCCTTCTCTACTTTAGTATATCACATTATTTAACATCACATGTTATTAAACAACGAGAAGCAAGGAAGTAACATTTCTTCAAGAAAGACAAACTGCAATAATACCATAAGTAATACCATGAGTAATACCATGAGTAATATCATGAGTAATACCATGAGTAATACCATGAGTAATACCATGTGTAATACCACGAGGAATACCACAAGGAATACCACGAGGAATACCACAAGGAATACCACGAGGAATACCACGAGGAATACCACGAGGAATATCACGAGGAATACCATGAGTAATACCATAATACCATGAGTAATACCATGAGTAATACCACGAGTAACACCACGAGTAATCATCAGTAATACCATGAGTAATACCTTAAATAGTACCATGAGTAATACCATTCAAATGCCACTGAAGTGCTAATCTGTTTTTATTCCAGGTATAGTCGGTAAAGATGTGTTTTTAGTTTCTGGAGGAAGCTGTGGAGACGTTCTGCTGTCCTGGCTAATGATTGGTGGAAGCTGTGGAGACGTTCTGCTGTCCTGGCTCCTGATTGGTGGAAGCTGTGGAGACGTTCTGCTGTCCTGGCTCCTGATTGGTGGAAGCTGTGGAGACGTTCTGCTGTCCTGGCTCCTGATTGGTGGAAGCTGTGGAGACGTTCTGCTGTCCTGGCTCCTGATTGGTTGAAGCTGTGGAGACGTTCTGCTGTCCTGGCTCCTGATTGGTTGAAGCTGTGGAGACGTTCTGCTGTCCTGGCTCCTGATTGGTGGAGCTCAGTCTCGATGTTGTGGTGCGATCAGCTGGAAGTAACGGAGTTGCCGCGTTGATGCCGAGCGGAGGGAACCTGCCAGGCTGTGCTTTGGAATTGTTCAAGCAAAAGAATTGATTGTCACCAATCTGAGTTTGTCCTCCTAACCAGCTGATGTACGGCGTGAAGAGCTCCACACGTCTCCCCTCCAGGGTGTCAAACGCCTCGATAGCGTCTGTACGAGACCCGGCCTTCGACCGACGCCAACGTCAACCCATTTCCTCCTGTTTTATTCTTTAATGCTCAAAAGTTTGTTTGGTAATTTGAAAAGTCCTAAAGTGAAGCTCCGCCTCCGAGTCACTCACGTTAGGTCTGAAGCTCGAGTTACGCTACAAACCGCAAATAATTCATTATTTGTTGCTTGAACATTTATTTTCTTCCCTTTCTTTACTCGTATAAAGTATACTGACGGGCAGATCTGCCCTGTTCTAACCCAAAGACAGGGTTCTTACACATGTTGATCAATGGATTTCCAGGACTTTTCCAGGACTTTTCCATTACTTTAAACCAAATTTCCATGACCAAACTGAAATCTCGGTTTATACATAAAAAAGTGAGAATATTTAGTATTTAAACTGTGCATTCCAAAGCATACAGTATACATTTAATGAAACAAATGAATAAGAGACAGTATTTTATTTAAAGAATAAACATTTGCTTCCCGAGCTATGGCCATCGAACTTTCCAGTTACGGTGCGTTCACTTGCAACGCGGAAAAGTATGAAAGCGTATGCCGTCTTATATTTTGAGTCTTTCTTTCTAAAACGTATTCATTATTTCAAACTCGGCGTAAATGAACATGTGAATATAACACATTTCCAGGACTTTTCCAAAACTTTTGTGATTTAAGTTTTTTCCATGACTTTTACAGGCCTGGAAATGACCACTTTAAAATTCCATGACTTTTCCAGGTTTTCCATGACCGTAAGAAGCCTGCAAAGAGGACCCTGTGTGTGTAGAGCACCACTACACCTGTCCAGTGTTGGTCTCTACACACACTGCTGCGACCTCACCATGCATGCTCAACTCAAACTGGCAGCCTGACATTCAGCCGTGTTTACTTATTCACCGTCTCCGCTTCAGCATGCCGGCTTACACCGAGACATCAGAGATGAGCTCGTCAAAGGGTCGCAGGCTCATGAGTTGAGGGGGGGGTGTTTACGTTGATGAACTATAGCGTGAGAAAACTAATAAAATGATGAACACGACGGACTAACCGGTCCAGGTGAGCCGCTCCGTGGTCACAGTTTTGTGATGGGGAGCTCCCAAGTGTGAATGTGTGTCTTTAAATGAATGTTAAGCGATGGGAAAATAGTGTGTGTGCTCAAAAAGATTATGAATGAATGAGTTTTATACAACCTTAGTGGTTCCCATATGCTGAAATGTTCTTTACACCCAAATGTATTCAAATGATGGATGGCAAATACAGTATTATTCTGTTAGTCTAACCCCTAACCTCCAAATTAAGAGAGTGGTGTTACAGTAAGAGTCACATGGTCATTTCATCAGCAGGGTTTATCTCCATGGCAGCACACACACCAACACATGGCAGTCTGCTCATTAGATGGATAGAGATAAAGAGATAGAGAGATAGATGGACGGATGGGTGGGTGGGTGGGTGGGTAGGTAGGTGGGTAGGTAGGTGGGTAGGTAGGTAGGTAGGTAGGTAGGTAGGTAGGTAGGTGGGTAGGTAGGTGGGTAGGTGGGTAGGTAGGTGGGTAGGTGGGTAGGTAGGTGGGTAGGTAGGTAGGTGGGTGGTGGGTGGTGGGTGGGTGGGTGGGTGGTGGGTAGGTAGGTGGGTGGGTAGGTGGGTGGGTGGGTGGGTGGGTGGGTGGGTGGGTGTGGTGTGGGTGGGTGGGTGGTGGGTGGGTGGGTGGGTGGGTTGGTTGGGTGGGTTGGTGGGTGGGTGTAGGGTGGGTTGGGTGGGTGGTGGGTGGGTGGGTTGGGTGGGTAGGGTGGGTGGGTGGGTGGGTGGGTGGGTAGGTGTGGGTGGGTGTGGTGGTGGTAGTGGTGGGTGGGTGGGTGGGTGGGTGGGTGGGTCAGTCGGGCGATGGGTGGATGGATAGATTGATGGGTTGGTAGGTAGGTAGGTAGGTAAATCCTCTTCTGAGGACCATGAATAACCAAATCAATGTGGTCAGTGAAGTCACCTGACAAACACACCAACAAGCAAGAAACCCTGAAGCCGTGCCAATAGGGAGGGAACTATAGCTGAAGACATCGGGATAGAAGACGTAGATGAAGACTGCAAGAAACCACGCTTGTAGAGCATACAGACTCACGCTGTAGAGGATGTCCACCCAGCCCTCCATGGTGATGCACTGGAACACGGTGAGCACCGCAAACAGGATGTTGTCAAAGTTGGTGATGCCAAAGTTGGGTCCGGTCCAGTACTCCCTGCACTGGGTCCCGTTGGGACAGGTCCTGGCCGGAGGCTCCAGACCACAAGGCCAGTCTGCTGCTCTCTCACCTGGCGGGAGAGAGACACGAGGAATGAGTTGGGATTTACATATTCATGTTTTCAGATGGCTTTTACATAAACTACTGTGTCTTTGATTGCTGGACGAATGGATAGAACTCAAAACAACTTAAGCCACTATAACGTTTTAGGACACCTGGCCCTGCTGATGCCTGTCATTTGTGATATTGGGCTGTATAAAATAAACTGAAATTAATTAAAATTGAATAATTCCAGTTTCCCCAAATGCTAAAACAGGTTTTGTGATGTGGGTCAGGTCTGCAGTTTGTCCTTTCCCCCCGTCACTTTCTCCAGCTGCCTCACCGCTGCTCTGACGTGACCCTTGACCTCCTAACAGTCAGTCATCAGTCATGCTGCTCACGCCTCCAAAGGGAAACCACACAGGTGGCCCCGCCCTCCTCAACCGGTTTCCCTCAGCGGAGACCATTGACCTCCCGAACAAGTCATGCAGAGTGAGGCTGCAGCCTCATTCTGTCAGTCGCAGGCACAACGCGTGTGAGCTCAGGTGAAGGCCGGAGCAAAGATGGACACAGGTGGGGGGGTGGAGAGAGAGAGAGAATCTTAGCTGCATGCTCCAACAGACCAGAGGCACCAGGCCGGCATCACGGCTTCTCTTCTCCACTCTTCAGTGTACTTTGTATCGCCCGATATCGCAAACTACAAGCTCACAATCTGTACACACACACATGTCGTCATCCCTGACCTTTGACCTCACATCGGAGCAGGAAAATCTCCCAAAAAATAGACAAAAAACCTTTAATGGGGGGAAAAGTGAAGAACCCTTCAGGAGAGAGAGCAACAGAGGAGGATCCCTCTCCAGGATGGACAGAATAATAGACGTCATGTGACCAGAGTTACATAAACACATTCTATGAGTATGACGTCATGTATGAATAGTTCCTACAGTGTGATTGTATAACTATAATAGAGGGTTCTTACACATTTTGACCTGGATTTCCAGGACTTTTCCAGGACTTTTCCAGGACTTTAAACCAAATGTCCATGACCAAACTGAAATCTCGGTATAAACATGAACAATTTAGAAAATGTTGCGTATCGAGAGCGTACGCCAGCTTATATTTTGAGCGTCTTTCTTTAAAAAAACATGTAAATTATTTCAAACTCGGCGTGAATGAACATGTGATTATAACAAATTTCCATGACTTTTCCAAAACTTTTATGATTTAAGTTTTTTCCATGACTTTTCCAGGCCTGGAAATTACCATTTTCAAATTCCATGACTTTTCCAGGTTTTCCATAACCGTACCAACCCTGATAGTAGAAGTGTCCCAACTTTGTGCACAGGGTTTTCAGGGATTACCCAGTTCCAGAGTGCATGGAGGGTGCCCGAGAGTTTTGTCTGAAGGATCTGTTGGCACGCTCGACAGCAGATCGGGGGATCAGGAGGAAAGATGAATATAAATGTGCAGAGTATACAACAGATGCCGCGCGCCCAGAGTTCCACGAGGGATGGCGCCGCGATGCCCGCGCCAAGTCGGTAACGATGATTTGCAGAGCCAGACTGCACGGCCGACATCCCTCTGGTGTCCCTCCAGTGGAACGAGTCCGGCTGTCAGAAGGACTCAGCGTCCGCAGAGCGCGTGGGAACGTCTCAGTCGCAGCGCGGCTCCTCGTGGAGCACCGTGACGAAATAATTAAGGCTCAGCTTCAGGGTTTTTACCTATTGTTTTGGAAGGAATATCTATAATTGTTCGATCTTTTTTTTTAAAAGGATCTCCATGTGATTTAGTTTGATTTCAGCATCTTTTAAAAAATGACATGTTTAAGATTAAAGGTTCAAACTAAATGATATATTTATATATTAGTTTGGGCTTTATTTTAAAAGGATCTACATTTGATTTAGTGTAATTTAAGCATCTTTAGATACGTTTAAAATTCAATGTGAAAATATAACATGGAGATCCTCTCAAAATAAAGACCAAACTATCATGTTTGTGTATATATATATATATATATATATATATATATATATATATATATATATATATATATATATATATATATATATATATATATATATATATAATAAAAGGATTAAGTGGGATTTTAGCATTATTGAAAAATTAAAAATTCAAGGTGAGAAGAATATATATATATATATATATATATATATATATATATATATATATATATATATATATATATATATATATATATATATATATATTTATATAAGAATTAAAGGGGGAAACTATTTACTACAGTGAGAGGACAAAGAAGATGATGGCTTAAAAAAAAGCTCAAATTGATGGACAGAAAAATAAAGCACAACACATGCAAACATACTCAAAACAAATGCGCCACAAAACTGTCTTTATCTAGTATTACCCGCTTATGACTCACTCATTTAGACACACACACACACACACACGCACACAAATGTATTTTCATGACTTGTCGGGGACATTATGTATACTTATATTCATTTCCTGGAGATTCACCCTATTTCTAATCATAACAACAACCATCCTAATCAAAACCGTCAACCATTTATTTCCCCTAAAATACAATGATTGACATTAAATGGACATTTCAGCCCCATTTTCCCATCAAAAGGAAGTTAAGTCCCCACCGTGTTTCTTTGTAATCATGTTAATGTCCCCACAAGGTCAGTGAAACACACACACACACACAATCTTCACGTTCATTGCTACTCATCTTCATCAATCCCCGCTGTGCCTTTGTGACTAAAATAGCTCAATAACACACGTATTGTACATTAGCAGACTGTCACAACCGCTCACACCACTACGAGCACACCCTGACTGGGCTGGAACACACACACACACACACACACACACACACACACACACGGAGAGAGAGAGGAATGCCAACAGCCCTGGAGTCACACCTTCACACCAACACCAGCAGCGAGGGAATAAAGCCTTCTAGTTTTCACCACTGCATTATACACAATGGGTCACTTACGTATTCTGCAGATTACTATAATGTTGCGTGTAATAATGAGAGTAATAACGCCGCATGTGGTTGATCAGAAATAGGTGTTGTTGCTATACTCTGAGTAAGCCGACACTGTGTGTCCCTTTGGGTTTCCTCATGGTTTCATTTCAAAATATTACATTACATTACATCACATGTCATTTAGCAGACGCTTTTATCCAAAGCGACGTACAATAAGTGCATTTTAACCTAGAGTACAAACTAAGAACAACAAGAATACAGAAAGTAACATTTCCTCAACATAGTCAAACTACTAAAGTACCACAATAAGATATTTAAGAGCCACTGAAGTGCTAATCTGTGTTTTAATCCAGATATAAATATGAATTAAGAGGGAAATATTATAGGGAACAATTATAATTATAAGGTAAACTAGGATGTTTTGTTGCGTTGTGAGTAAAACTCTTTTTTGGGGAACGCAGCATCATTCCTGGTTTCCGGTAACTTTTACTTAAAGTTTTCTTTAGGTTTATGTGTAGTTGCAAATGACAGAAAACAATACAGTTTAACAAACTAATGACACAGATCTATTAAAACCAACAGAACTTTACTTTACTCAGCACTTTACTTTGTTTTACCCCTGTATATTTTATATTTAGTATTTCGTTTTTAGTTTTTTTTTGTATTTAGTTTTGTGTTTTTATAATTATTTTGATTAATGCTCTGATGTGCAGCGCTGCTGTGATTTTTGAAATGTCCCCACTGTGGGACGAATACAGGAATATATCAATAAACTGATCTCTAATCCAGAAATATTCTTCTTTTTCAAATTAGCCTTTGAAACTGAAACGCGACGTCAACACGGTTCACGTTGAAGGAGGCGCGACTCGTCAAACACCGTCGCGCCGCTCCGACTCGCACGGCGAGGAGCGCCAGGAGGTGTTAGCGCTGCTCGCGCTAACGTAGCGGAGAGAACCCGTGACTCGGAACCTCATTAAACCCCAGAGGTAGAATTCGATCAGGAGGCTCGCGGTGCAGAAGCATCCCGAGGCCGGATAACGATCAGCTCTGGAGACGGAGAACGTTCATCAAAACCAAGACCTGAGGAATGTCTGTCAGAGAGGCTGCTGAGCACGTGTGTATATATATATATATATATATATATATATATATATATATATATATATATATATATATATATATATATATATATATATATATATATATATATATATATGAAACGTATGAATCATTTATCAGGGTTCATACACTATGTTGACCAATAGATTTCCAGGACTTCAAACCAAACTTCCATGACCAAACATTTTATGAAATGAGTATAAACTTTAAATGACTTAATAGTTGGATTAAAATAATAAATATTTATATAGATGTTTATTCTTTTAATCAACAGTAATTGAACATACGAATATAGCATATTTTCCATGACTTATTTTGGAAATTATATTTATTTAAAGGACTTTTCCAGGCCTAGAAATAACCTTTTTTATTTTATTCCATGACTTTTCCAGGTTTTCCAGGACTTTAAACCAAATTTCCATGACTGAACATTTTGTGAAAACCTCGGTGTGTACGTATATATCTTAAATGACACAAATGAATGGGGGATAATAGTTTGATTAAAAAGAATACATATGTATATAAATGTTTATTCTTTAAATCAAACTGCCTTGCTAAACAACTTCCATGACTTTTCCAAAACTTTTGGATAGCACATTTGATTGAAAAAATAACCATTTATTTTAAAATTCCATGAATTTTCCAGGTTCTCCATGACCGTACGAACCCTGATGTATGGACAGCCTGCCTGGTACGTGTTTTTGTTTTCCAACTCAGCCGATTATCAGCGCTGTTGTCGTACAACAAACAACAAACAACAAACAACAACAACAACAACAACACGCTCTCACCCGTCTCTATCCTGAAGCAGGTGGCGTGGAACTTGCCCATGTAGAACTCCACGCCGATGATGGCGAACATGACGATGGCGAAGAAGAGCAGCAGGCCGATCTGGAGCAGAGGAACCATGGCTTTCATGATGGACTTCAGTACCACCTGGAGACCTGCAGGGGGGGAGAGAGAGAGAGAGAGAGAGAGAGAGAGAGAGAGAGAGAGAGTCAACAGGCACTTCTCAGGTGAGTTCAGGTTCATCGCACACCGGGGTTTGTTGTTGTTGTTGTTGCCCATTATCATTTATCTCAGTTATGACCCCAAAATAACTGGGAACAAAACAACATCACAACAATATGATCAACAAGCTTCTTTTTTTTTTTTGCTTCCAAGGTCTCAGCAATTTTTTTACAATTATTCATAAACCTTTATTTAACCTTTATTTATTTTTGTGACCCGAAGAAGATATGAAGCAATACTTATGAATGCAACGTTATTAATACCAAATAATGATGGATCCAAACAATACGAGTTGTAATAAGCAGGAATGATCATTTAAAGTCTTCAAAATCTTAAATATTTGAGGGGGAAAAAATCAATAATTCAACTGCTTTGACCAATAGAAAAATAACTAATTGTGAGATCTGTGACAGTCATGTCAAATGATCTCATCTGGCCTTAATAATAATTGTTTGCTTATTGTTTACAACCATAATTATAATGTTAGACCGGTTGTTGTTGTTGTTGTTGTTGTCCTACACTGTGATCACACTCTGTGGATGGAGTCGTCTGCATTTATTTCAATTCTCAAAATCAGAGTTGGGCATGAAAATCTTTTTACTTGGAGTTTGTCCGAGACGCCGAAAAACGTATTTAAAGAACGTGTGTGAGACATCGGGGGCTTACTGGGGATTCCAGACACGAGTTTCAGCGGCCGCAGCACTCTCACCGCCCGCAGCGTCCGCAGGTCAAAGTCCGAACCCACCGTGGCCAGGATGCTGCACACACACACACACACACACACACACACACACACACACACACACAGGGAAAAAAAGAAGTTAAGTTAAAACTTCTCCAATATGATGCAATTCTGTAGCCTTGAGGGTCATCCGTAACAGTTATTTATGTAATAATATATTTATTGTTTTTTCAAAAAGTAAACAATAAATATCAAACCCCAAATATATTTAATTTACAAATATACAAAACAGACAAATATTTAGTTCAGAATATAAATTGCCTCCCATACACACACACACACACACACACACTATAAATATATAGAGCCTATAGGTGTATCACATATCTGCTTTTACCTACAAGTGGAAGAGCAACATAATGTGTGTAGTTGTGTGTGTGAGTGCCTGCGTGCAAGTGTGTTTTCTGTGTGTGTGTGTGTGTGTGTGTGTGTGCACTAGCCACAGCGTGACACAGCTGGCAGCCCTCATTACAGGCTGTACACGAGGGGGGGGGTGGGCTTAAGTGCTCCACTGAAACACACAGGAGAAGAAGAAGAAACACAGTTTGCTTTCGGCAAAGGAGAAAGAGAGAGAGACGAGGGGGGCGAGGGAGGGGTAACAAGAAAGAGAGGAGGAGGAGGGATGAGTGTTCTCCTGCAGCCAGGAATGAGAATCTGATCCTGATTCGAAGACGGAGACATTCCCACACGTTCCCTCACGTTCCCTCACGTTCCCTCACGTTCCCTACTTCACCCGTTTAATGGAAGCTTAAATATTAAATCCCTGAACACTTGGATCTTCTTTAAGTTTCTACTCAATGTGAGAAAAACCACGATGGAGACGACGGTCAGGAGAACTCGTCTGGTCATCAGCCTGAACACACATGCAGTTTACACACACACACACACACACACACACACACACACACGCTGACACACACAGACACTTACACAGACACTTACACAGACACATGCACACACAAACATACACAGACACACGCACGAACACCCACATACACACACTCACTTACACATACACACACAATCACAGAAACACACGTACGCACACACACTTACAAATAACCATACACATGCACAGACCACACACACACACATACATGCACCCACACACACACACACACACACACACACACAAAAAGAAGAAGAAGTAGAAAACAAGAAAGGTCGCTGATGGCTCCCCGGGTACCGGTTGGCATGGTAACCATAAAGGACAGGTGTGCGTTCTGAATCCAGCCCTCTGTGTGTAGAATCTATTGTTTCCACATATTTCAGGCGCCGGCTTCACCGACGCTGACGGATGTTTACGTCTAGCTTTCCCCCACATGCTAATTGGGATTTCTGTATTTATCAAATCGCTCTACAACGTTGGGCTCCGTGTGGAGAACCTCCGTGTGGAGAACCTCTATGTGGAGAACCTCCATGTGGAGAACCTCAATGAGGGAGTCAGAGGACGGAACTGGAAGAGAGAGAGAGGGCGATCGGTGCTGAGGGATGACGTAAAGGACTTCCCGGCGTATGAAAACATGCATCCGCACTTTAACAGCTGGACTGGAGGAACCTGAACACACCACGGCCTCCCGGTGCCTCCGTCCGTGGAGCTGGAGACGTAAACACCACACACACACACACACACACACACACACGGCTGCAGGTCGAGCCCCGTGCTGCGTTCAGGAGCCGAGGAGACTCGCCTGAGGCGATCTGCTCCGTTGACATGGTTACATCATCAGAGGATTTGAATCAATGAACAGGGACATCAATAACTCACTTAGTTCTGCTGAGTGAGTGAGCGTGTGTTTCTGTGTGTGTGCGTGTGTCTGAGTGTGTGTGTAGAACAAATGTATGTGTCTCTGTGTGTGTGTATGTGCATATTTATGTGTCTCTGTGTGTATGCATGTGTATGTGCACATGTATATATCTATTTGTGCATTTGTCTGTGTGCACATATACATGTGCATATGTATATGTATTTGTGTGTGTGTATGTCTGTCTGTGTGTGTATTTGTGTGTGTGCACACGTGTGTGTCTGTGTGTATTTGTATGTCTCTCTCTGTTTGTATGTGTGTGTGTGTGTGTGTGTGTGTGTGTGTGTGTGTGTGTGTGTGTGTGCGTGTGTGTGTGTGTGTGTGTGTGTGTTGATGACTGTGTAGACAGGCAGTCGGGAGCTGCAAGAAGCCACGAGTTTTAA
This sequence comes from Liparis tanakae, assembly GCA_036178185.1. NCBI lineage: Eukaryota > Metazoa > Chordata > Actinopteri > Perciformes > Liparidae > Liparis > Liparis tanakae. The sequence goes on along the minus strand of CM070090.1, from coordinate 1,851,413 downwards.
TTTCCCTTTATCATCGCCACAATACGTCCATGTGGGCGCCAGACACGGCACAGGAAATATGGAGGGTGATGCTATCGACTGTCACACACACACACACACACACACACACACACACACACACACAGGTACAGCGTGTATCTGCGAGCAGGTAGATTTCTGCTCTTCCTTTGTGTCGGTGACCCAAAAATGTTTTGATTATTTTTTTGATTAATCGATGAATCGGATTAAAAAAAAAGAAAAAAAGCATTACTGTAATTTCCAAACTTTCACTCAAAAACAGAACCGACGCGCTTTACTGCGTGTCTTTACTGCGTGTCTTTACTGCGTGTCTTTACTGCGTGTCTTTACTGCGTGGCTTTACTGCGTGTCTTTACTGCGTGGCTTTACCCGCCCGGCTGTGATTGAGTTCCTCACGGAGAACACGGAGAACCGCCTGTCGGACTGCACAGGCGCCAGCTGGTCACAGAGCGTACGCTCATAGCTGCTCGTCTCGCGGCTGCTGTTGCGTAACACGTCTACCTGCCTGTCAGTCCAGCTCAGGGGTGAGACGCTGTGGGGGGGGGCCTTAACTGAGGGGGAGACACACTATGTCAGGGACGTACACATCAGGACTTTTGAACAAACAACCGTCTGGGCTGTGAGATGTTCAGGGTATATATATATATATATATATATATATATATATATATTTATATTTATTGATTCTCCATTTCCTTTTTGTGTCTCGTCGCTGTGATGTCGAACGTTATTGATCTGCTCAGAAAACAGAGATACTGTTGTTGTTTTTTATCAGTACGGTTGGCTGTTAGTTGGCTGTTTTCACAACTACTGACGAAATTTAAATACATGTTAGTCTTCACATTGTTTAAATCCATAATCTGGCCACTATCCGTCTGTTTTTATTCTCTTTCTTTCGGTTTTTAGACTAAAAAGTTAAAACGCATCTCTGGAAACATCCGTTTGGTTTAATATACAAGACACACAGACACACACACAGATACACACACACACACACACACACACAATAAGTAGGAAACAGACCCCATCATTAGACACAGACCATTTCTTGCCAATTAAGACCTCATTTCTACCGTCTCATCTAATAGGAAACGAGGAAAGCAAACATGAGCCGGGCGTCACCATGTCACATCCTGTTTGGGGGTGTGTGTGTGTGTGTGTGTGTGTGTGTGTGTGTGTGTGTGCCATGACGTTATGTGATGTGAGTGGACAGCTGTGACAGAGTCAGGAGAGCAAGCATTTCCCACAATGCACGGGGACAGAAGGGGGTACTCATGAACTCATCGCGGCTGCCAGAGCCGCTCGCCGTCAAGCGTGGTGCTGTTGGTTTCAACTTAACGCCGCCTGCACACACACACACACACACACACACACACACACACACACACACACACACACACACACACACAATTCCTCCTTATTAAACACATAAACAACGTAAAAAGCAGGATGCGGGAGAAGAAGAAAAAGCAAGCTCACGTCCTCAGGCCCTGATTTTATGATTCAAGCTCAATCAGCTGATAAAATCATATTTTCTTTACGTTCAGCATAATTAAAAAAGAAAAAAGCTATTTATTTAGTAAATGACATCTGTTCTATGAGAAGCGTTGAAAAGGTGGAAAGTTTGACCTTTAAAACGAGAACAAACAATATATATATATATATATATATATATATATATATATATATATATATATATATATATATATATTAATATCATATACTTATATTAATTTTATATCATTATATTGTATATATATATTATATTATTATCATATAATGATATTAAAATGATATAATATATATATATATATATATATATATATATATATATATATATATATACAGACACATTGTATTGTGTTCCAATAAAATTGTATTATGACTCAATAGTATATATTAAGATATCGTCATACACACTTGTGTAGTCTAAATTGATCGGAACAGACACATACTAACTCTATATTAATTTCACACATTTTGCACTGAAGTTCTTAATAAAAGGATAAAATACATATTGCTTTTATACTATTTAAAACACAAAAATAGGCTCAACCTTTCCTGCACAAAACATAAGTGTGATATCCATCGTTATGGAGACATGAGATGACCTTTATTGTGAAAGAAGACTTTGGCCATATGGCCAAAAGCCGAGTACAGCACAGCCGCTGGTACATCTCTGAATAACACGACAATACTAATTATTCAACAGGAGCAGCAATTAGTGACGATACCAAGAGTTCCCCCGGGAAATAAAGACGTCCGACACGTAAGAAACCACTGAAGGCGAGATGTGGATGTTCACACAACGTGGTATATAAACTAACAGCTAAAGCATACAGTAAATAACCTTGAATGATTAATAAGAGACGATAGTTTGATTAAAAGATTAAACATTTATGTATTTTCAGTTACGGTGCGTCACTTGCAGCGTGGAGTATGAAAGCGCGAATGCTGACTTATATTTAGAGCGTCATTCTTTTAAAAAGCATATTAATTATTTAAAACGCAAATATGAATATAACAACATTTTCATGACTTTTCCTATAACTTTGGGGATTTTTCCAGACCCGGAAAAAAACGTTTCAAATGACTTTTCCATGTTTTCCAGGCCCCCGAGTGTTTTATCCGAGCCAGAGTAAAGGGTGGAGTTCAGGCCGAGGCTGCGTGAGCTGTGCAGGAGGGCGGGGCCGACGTGGAGCCCAGTGCATGCTGGTACATGTAGGCGCTGACGACTGAGCTGGCGCGATCGATATGGGAATAAAGTGCTTACAATAACCTTCAGCGCAGATTGAACAGACCCATAAAATGAGACCAATTGCCCCTTTTAGCGTCGCCACATGATTTAACTTAATGAACGTTTCCGTGTTATTAGTATTCGCTCCTCGTCTTCCGTCTCTGGAGCTTCTTCTGCAGCGGAGATGGATGTGCGTCTGCTTTGCTTTCCCCCTTCAGGAACCGGAGCGTTGAGTCAGGTGTCATTAGCTGGGTCGATATAACCACAGTGTGCATACGGATAACAACACAAGTATCATAATTACAAGAATACATTAGATATGTGATGTGGTGGCAGTCCGTGTGTTATTATTGATGTTGTGAGTACATCTGTGGACGGGAGCCAAGCAACAGACGACTGAGGAGCGAGCCAATAAGGCTTCAAAGACACACTAGAGTGTGCGTGTGTGTGTGTGTGTGTGTGTGTGTGTGTGTGTGTGTGTGTCATCATCTCCTTCTGTCCACTCTTTTCTCCTTTCACCTCCTGCATTTAACTTTTAATTAATTCAACTCCAGCTATGAGTCCCAACTTTCTCGAAAAATAAAACACAGGTGTCACAACTAGATAAATTACCCATGATGCTTTTGTTTTTGTTCACACATCGAGTGACAAATGACCACAGAAAACACATTTTAAAAGTTTCCTTCCACAACTTATAATATATTCTGCATGCCGTCCCACAGGAAACCAGACAATGAGTCATCAATGGATACGGCCAATGAATTGGCCCTCTAATGGTCAGGCCACGCCCACATCTTGGACTCCGCCTTTATTTCTGATCTCAAATAAACCCAAAGTTCAAAGGTTGATTGGTTCAGGTCCTGAAAGTAGGGGAGCCGAGTCCAGTGACCAGTCACCTCCTGTAAGAGTAGACGCTTTAGGATACACTGAGCACCTATCTCCTCTCCTCTCTCCTTATGGACGCTTTAGGATACACTGAGCACCTCTCTCCTCTCCTCTCTCCTTATGGACGCTTTAGGATACACTGAGCACCTCTCTCCTCTCCTCTCTCCTTATGGATGTGTAGGATACACTGAGCACCTCTCTCCTCTCCTCTCTCCTTATGGATGTGTAGGATACACTGAGCACCTCTCTCCTCTCCTCTCTCCTTATGGACGCTTTAGGATACACTGAGCACCTCTCTCCTCTCCTCTCTCCTTATGGACGCTTTAGGATACACTGAGCACCTCTCTCCTCCTCTCTATCTCCTTTTGGATGTTTTAGGATACATTGAGCACCTCTCTCCTCTCCTCTCTCCTTATGGACGTTAAGGATACACTGAGCACCTATATCCTCTCCTCTCTCCTTATGGATGTTTTAGGATACACTGAGCTCCTCTCTCCTCTCCTCTCTCCTTATGGACGCTTTAGGATACACTGAGCACCTCTCTCCTCTCCTCTCTCTACATAAGGATGCATTTTCATCCCTCCATCGCACATTACTAGCTCCGCTTCCTCCCGGGAGTCTTTGTGAATTCACGTCTCATATGCTGCTGTAGGCTTATATACTAGTCGTGGATGTTTTAGGATACACTGAGCACCTCTCCTCTTCTCTCTCTCCTCTCTCTTTCATCTCTCCATCACACGTTATTAACTCTGCTTCGTAATTTGTGCTATTGGGCCGTATAAAATAAACTGAATTGCATTGAGGCTCCACATTTTAACGAGCATCTCTGAGCAGCAACAATTTTAATTGTTCGTGTTTTTTTTTTTCTCGGCGCCTCGAAGAAAATATTTCTCTCCTGTGAATCCGGAGCGCCGCCACAAAGGCCTCATCCAGAGGCTCTGTGATGGGGAGCGCTCTCGTTATAATTGGTACGGTTGGGAAGATTTCCGAAAAATGCTCCCATACATTTTTTAAAAGGACGACTGGATTCTTCTCTGCGGATTCCTTCACCAGTGATGGAATGGAAGTGTTTCACATGTTTTCCGATGTTAGGGTACAGACATCTTTGCCGGGGTCAGGGCGCTTCGCACTATTTCTATCAAGGCCTTTAATATGTGGTGCATGTATATAAATAAGCGATACACCCTTTAGAGGTTGATGACCACTCGCTGCACTGTGAAGCATGCCTTCATGTCTGGCTCTTCTTTATGTTCCACATTCTTCCCAAAAGGTTAAAGGCTATTCTCCATCGACAGGTGGTGAAAAGCAGCGATACGCCAGCAGAGGTAGGAAAGAGTCGTACTTATACAAATGTCCCAAGGAGAGAGGAATTCAATTCTATTCCATTCAACTCAACTCAATTCAGTTTCTTTTGTATAGCCGAATGTCACAAATTACGAATTTGCCTCCGAGGGCTTTACAATCTGTACACTTACGACATCCCTGACCTTTGACCTCGCATCGGATCAGGAAAAACTACCAAGAAATAGAAAAAACCCTTTCACACAATCTATTTTGTCAATTGCTGCAGACAAAAAGGTTCAGCTCTGTTGACATGAAAGAACCCTCAGGGCACCTTTAAAGCTGGGAAAACAGATTTTTATATTCCCTCATCGGAGGCCTTGAGCCATGTGTTGTTAGTACAACAGCAAAGGACAGGGACGTCTAGCACACTAACTCTACACACCAACTCTACACACTAACTCTACACACTACCTCTACACACTAACTCTACACACTAACTCTACACACCAACTCTGATGCTGCATTCACACCAAAAGCGTTGCAAATGTTTTGCGCGAGTAGATCCAATAATCAAAGTCAATGCACGGACGTGAGTGGTCGCATTTGACGCACATTTTTGGCAGACGGCGCAAATTGTGCAAATGAGTGAAGTCGGTGAAATTCACCGAGCTGCGTGAGCCGACGGGTGATGTCATGTATGAATATTTATAAGTATATATTATATTAATGTTATGAACCCAAACACGAGGGCGTTAGATGTTCTGTGGGACGTCCTCAATAAGTATGAAGCAGAACTAGTGGTTAGTTCTTCATGGTGGATGAAGGAAGTGATAACTGTTTCCACAGAGATAAGCCACGCCCCCTCTAAGGCGCGAATGAAGTGACTAAGCCACAAATAGTCAAGCGAGTAGACTCGCGCCAGTAAATGCAGCATAATAACAGAACGATGTGAACATATGCATACGGTCCATTCTGCATAATATCAGTGTGACATATTGGAACTGTTAAGTTAAGTCCCAAAAAAGCGTTTGCATCATCTCAGAGGGATCCAAACAGGAAGTGAAACATGACAGTCTGGCCATCTTTGTTTCGGTGGACACATTAAATTCAAGTTCTGCAGCCTAAAATATGATTAATCACACTTTATCGGTAGTAGTGGTAGCAATAGTAGCACAGCGGGAGTATGGACTGCTGTCAGTGTGTGAGCAGAATAGTTGGAGGACAGTTTCCCTCAAGGAGACGCGATGCGCTGTGATTTGTGTAATGCAATCAGCCTCCGCAGACGAATGCTCTGGACGGCCGTACGGACGTGACGTTGTGGCTCAGACCGCCGCCGCAGAGATCATCAGGAGCGTCACTCATTTCAGTGTGACCCCGTTCTGTTGGTACAGTAGATCAGGGAGCTACATGTGGAGGAAGAACATCTCGAGCAGGGTGCTTATTAGAAAAAAGAAAAAAGGAGGAAGAACAGCCGACACAAGCAAACGTAAACATTAATAAAAAGGAGGATTAATATAAAACCAGACAGTAAAGATCTTGTGTTTATCTCGGCCGGAGGAAGTTTGATATTATATATATATATATAATATGTGTGTGTATATTTATAAATGTGTATATATTTATATATATAAATGTATATATATATATACACATATATACATGTATACACACATATAAATATAAACATATATATATACATACATATATATAAATATATATACATATGTATATACATACATATATACATTTATATACATACACATACATCAGACATGAAGACTATTTAATATTTTAATATTGAAGGTATTTTAAAACACGATCATATATATACATGTGTGTATATTTATATGTATGTGTATATATTTATATATGTGTATATATACACATATATAAATAAATATACACAGACATTGATATTCCATCAGACAGGAATACTATTTAAATTCTAATATTTAATGTTTTTTTTAATTATACGACAGCATGTTGACAAGAAATTACCGTAGTTTATTTCTTAAAATAACCAGAACAAAGTTTTATAAAACCGATAATGCCTCAAAGAGAATGTTTTTAAAGCTCATTAAACATTTTAATTTGAACGATTGTGGGTTATTTAGTCAAGCAGCTAACAAGGTGCGTCACAATGGAGGCAAAAAATATATAATGAATAGCGGCTGCCGCTGAGCGTGACCGTACAAATTAAACCAATTACGGCGTCCATTATGAATGTATTGAGCAGAACATCTAGGTGCCAACACATTAAAAACAAATGGCCGATTGCTTTTATAATTAAAGCAAGTATTAGGAGCTCAGTGCCAACATGGTTAAGCATATACAATGTCAAAAAGAAAGGAAAGCACTTCAATAAACGTTCCTGCAGCAGTGATTCAATACGGAGGTGAAGACACCATGAATAACAAGTGGTTGGAGGCTGAGAGAATGTTCTTTATCGGAGGATCAGAGATGTGTACTCTGCGTATTTGGGTAGCGATGCGTTTCAAATGTTTGGCCTCTCTCTCTGCACATGTGCTCCTGTTCCTCTTGAGCTGAACTAAGACGAACACTTGTGTTGTGAACGATTGTGAATATATCAATACATACGTGTCTTTATTACGCAAACAAACAAAAAAAGATGTTTTGAGAGCAAATTCCTCATTTGTGAGTAAATGAATCGTTACGTTTTTCTTATGAAGCTAGAATGTGTCGCTAACGTAAGTAAGTTCTGGAATATAAGTAATGTAACATATGTCATTACGGGTGACAGCATACTTGTGTGTTTGTTGGAGGCCAAGACATCGTCACGTTTTTAACGGGCAATGCGGGCAAAATAGAGATTATGTTTGTGTTTGGGTAGAAATACTTTCAAAATAAAGGTCCGTGGCTGTAGAAAGCAACAGAGGAACGGTGGATGGACATGAGCAGCAGGAACAGCCCATTATATAATCCTTAATTGCATAAAAGCAGTATTACGGTTCAAATCAATTGGCATTTCTTTACACATTAATTATAATTAAGAATCAATTCCTTCATTGATTAATGAAGGAATGCATCCGACAGGAGTGACCTTATAAAGGCCGGTGTACATATGGGACCTGGTGTCGGAGGTCGGGTTCCTGATCAGCTGTGTTGACGCTCACCAGAGGGCCTCCGAAACGCTCGTTTCCTGGTAACCAGACGTTGGACGAACTCAGTGTCAATGGGATGTGACGGAGAACCGAGAATGAAGTGGAGCGGAGCGAAATGAAATCTGCCGTGCTGCAGGCGGCCGGGGTTCTTATGGGCGACAAGAGGATCTAATCTATGCTAATCAATTTACTCGCTGTTGACAAATTACATGTTTAAGCAAACGTAACGATCGGTGCGTCACGAGCAGGCGACGTATTAAAAACCGTACCGCGAGTAAAATAATAATGAATACTATGCCAAAAGCATTAAACTGTGTTTGTATAACAAAATAATACCGTGTTACAGAATCAACCGATGAGGACCGTGGGACTTTTGCATTTTAAGGATTTCTTTTTTAACGATAAATGCAGGAAAAGCACAGGTGATGCTCGACACGCAGAAGCGGTTACTACGATTGTGGGTTATTATTACCGCAAAACACCTTTTCAACTTTACCTACAAATTGAAATATTGCATTGGTATCGCAGCAAACAACTAGAACGGGCCTTCGGGAGAGCGCATACCTTCGCCAAAGCCACTTTGTTGGTACTTGGCATGAGAGTGTGGGGAGCTTGAAGTCATGTGAACATGTTGGCATTAGTTGCCAATTGGATAAAAACTGACCGCACTATGGTAAAAAGAAGATGTTGACCTTTTCGTGACCTTGACCTTTGAAGCGATGATCTCAAAATCTAATCAGATGGTCCCCGGATAATAACCAATCATCCCACAAAATTTCATGCGATTCGGTTTAATACATCTAAATAAATAAATAAATACACAGCGATCAAAACATTACCTTCCGCATTCTCGAATGCGAAGGTAACTATGACCGATGCCGAGATGTCGCGGATGAGTCTACCTGAGAGGATGAAGTCCCTCCGAGTGAACATTTGAAAATCGGACGCTCGCATGTTGTTTACTTTTTGAGACGGCTTGAAACAACGTGCTAAACCGCACATCCCTTCTGCACATCACTCACAGCGACATCGCCCGGAACAAGGACACGCGAAGACGAGTAAACACATCGCGCTGCCGCTCTATCCGTCTCTAATGCTGCCGATTTCACGTCCGCCCCCCCCTTCACGCCGTTAATTGTAACAAACATCCATTGCGAGAAGGTGAATATCACATTTACAAGAGCAGCATTTATTTATTTATTCCTCATGCGGAAGATTTAAAGCTAATGCGCCTCGTTAAGTAGTCGGCAAAAGATGAAAGCTCTCAACATCAGAGCATGCACTCAGCTGTGATCCCCATACCTGGGTTTTATGGCTCTTAAGTAACTCTTTATTGCTTGTATTATAATCAGAGTTATTCAAAATCATTGAAATATTGACTTAATGAAAAGCCAGCTAACTGCTCCGAGTCTGCTGCATATTTTCTGGATGAGGAAGATAATTACATCCTCCATCCGCTGTTGGATGGGAGAGGTGAGGTAACAATTATTCACACGTAACATCTGTCTTAATGAGATATTTTCATGTGTTACTGTAAACACGGAAGCCAATGCAGCCAATGCAGCGTACCGTAATTGCATTGCATTACTGTTCATGGCCAGCAGGGGCTGATTCACAGGAGTACATTGTGACATGAAGAGTTCCAGTAGCCTGAACCTAATAACCATGTGGAATGTTTTGGAATAATCTAAAATGGGGGGGGGGGGGGGTAAATACACACGTTTATGCTATACAATTAAATATTGATAGCATGAATATAATTAACTGGAATATTGCCCACTGGATTCTGCCATGGTTGAGATAGCTGAATGCTGACCCCTCAACCTCTCTTTATATACACACACACTCATATATATACACACACACACACCCAGAGAGCAACATTAAGTCATGGATGCAGGCCAGAGCTAATTAACGTTGGAAATAAACCTGTGTGTTCTGCTCTCGACGCCGTCCCCCATAAATCCCGAGCCGATACGAGCCCATTACTGAGAGCGATTAACGACGCTGTAATCAGCCTTCAACTCGTTAGCTAGAGACACATCGACACGCGGCGGCGGCATTACGGAGGCGTCGTCACGGGAAACCACGTTCGACAGTTTTACACCCTGTGAAAAAAGCATATTTAAGAATCTCAGAATGTTTCACAAAAGATTAAAAGATGTTTCCCGCAATGAGAGCGTCATATGCAAAAGTTATTATACTTAATAACGATCAAACAATGCTGGATTAATCCTGTGTTCTTGAAATTCTTGAATATGCGTTGTTGCATATGATCTCATACAGAATATACAAAATGAATATAGACTGTGTATAAGTGTAACCCATCCAGTGTATATCTATATAGTAACATGTGAATCTGCTATAGGTGTAGTTTTGAACATGATGGCGCTATTACCCGTTCTTATAGATAAATAAGGATGATTCTTTCAGCCTCACTCTCTTATTCTGAAAATGTAAATAACTTCCTTCAAATCAATTAAGAAACTAAAACAAAAAAAGATAAATATGCCTTTTATTGAGTCCTTTTATATTTTGTTTTAATTATATTGTACCTCTTTTTTTAACAGTTGTTAGCAAAAAAAATAGTGCCTATATGTGATAAACTTAGACACAACAAATAAACTTTTAACTTTCTTAAAAACACTAATATTAGCACGGATATAAACAAGATGACATGCAGATAACCTCTGCAATACATAAAGCTATAGGACGCAATATCAACAAACCCAAACTAGTCAAACTTCTCATAGACTTCTTTCTCGCAACCAGAACAGTCGCCCCCTGCTGGCCATTAGACAGAATGCGCGCTGTTTTTTTAGACGTACGGTCATATTCATGTGGATAACAGATGGAGACGCTTCGGTCCGTTTAACAAAAGGTCAGTTTAAGGTATTTTTAAAAGAGGGTTACAATGTCAGTGTGACCAGATTGTTATTTGGAGCGTAAACGGAAGAAAAGAGATAAGTCGTCCCCCGGTGGCATCGGGAGGGATTGCGGTTGTAAATCAATGAGGTGGAAAATGAGCAGGTTACGTTAGGTAGAGTCCTGGGAAGTTCACACCTGTGTCTCCTCTGCGCTACATGCATGTCCACACAGACACCGAGCCCGGGGCACGCACACGCACGCACACGCACACACACACACACACACACACACACACACACAGCGGCTGCTGCTGCTGCTGCTGCATGTCATCGTGTTTTCTGCACATTCTGACTAATTACATTCAATACCTCTCTATTATTTACACGCCGGCGGCGGCACTGGAGCCAAACGTCCTCCGTCTCCAGATCGCCGTGAGGGCTTCGAGTTGTAAAAACATGGCCGACGCGCACACGTGAAAAACATCACCCACACGTGCACA
>CM070090.1:1792500-1835000 GCA_036178185.1 Liparis tanakae | reverse complement strand
ATTTCCAGGACTTTTCCATGACTTTAAACCAAATTTCCATGAACAAACTGAAATCTTTGTATAAACATGAATAATTTAGAAAATGTAGCGTATTGAGAGCGTACGCCGGCTTACATTTTGAGCGTCTTTCTTTAAAAAAACATGAATTATTTCAAACTCGGCGTAAATGAACATGTGATTATAACACATTTCCATGACTTTTCAAAAACTTTAATGATTTATGTTTGGTCAAGATCAAGGTCATGGAAAGGTAAAACTCTTTTTACCATAGCGCGGTCAATTTCTATCCAATTGGCAACTAATGCCAAAATGTTCATAATTCAATGCCTAATATGCAAAGGTATGCGCTCTACCGAGTGCCCGTTCTAGTTTTTAACTGTTATTGTCGAACCAACGGGAATAAGAAGTATGAATCCTGAAAATGGGCTTAGCTCCCTTTAACTATTAATTTCAACATCCTTTCTAATGAGACGTTTCTTTGACGTTTTTTAAAAGGTTATGGTTAAGTAAAACGTTATTTCTTGAAAAAAAAAAACAAGATTTGCTGGATCGATGCACAGAAATGTTGTAATGTTGTACAGAAGAGGAAACACCCCGACAGAGGAGGCGAAAGGAGACGAGAGGAGACGAGAGGAGACGTGAGGAGGCGAGAGGAGACGAGAGGAGGCGCATCCAGCCGTCGAGTAAAACAGAAGACAATAACTTCAAGGCAACAGTGCAATAAGGAAAGATTCCCCACCTGAGCCATCCTGACAACGTGTGCTGCGATTTATGCCCGGGAATATAATCAAGTCGGAGTCTCGGCAGAAACATTACTGCGTAGCCACACGGACGTCACATTGCGAGCATTTATGTGTGATTTATAGACTTATAAATTACTGGAAGGATTACAGCCTCAAGAACCGGAGAATACAGACACCCATGTAAAAGATTCTGTTATTGTAGAGTGGATTTTATATAAACTTCAACATGTAAAAAAGACAATATGTTTTAAATGAATAAATAAAGTAAGATATGATAATTAATGAATGAATGAATGCAATATACTTTATTAATCCCTAAGGGGAAATTTGGTGACAACAGAAGCAGCCCGATAAAACTAAACACAATAAAATATATATATAAGTATAAGAAAGAAAGAAAGAAAGAAAGTGACTGTGCATAAAGTAAAGTGTGCAAAGTGAAATATAAAATACAAAATAACATAAAATAAAATATATATGTATATATACACAACATATATGTAAATGTAAATATAAATAAAGCACTGTAAAATTAAATATATATATATATATATATATGTGCAAAATGCAAGTGTGTGTATGAGTGCAGTGCAGATCAACAGTGTAGTATGAATTTGAATATTTACAGTGAGTTATTGCACGTTTCTGACAGGAGGTGGTGCTTTGTTATAATATAAGGGATATTATGAAGAATATTCTGAATGCATGAATTGTAAAGCATGAGAGGAAGACACCGTTTTATTAATGCAACTGTATGTGATGACACATGTAACAATTAACTATATGATGCATGAGAATAAATACGATTGTATTGTTAGAGATGATAGGTTAGAATGGATGCCGGTGAAAACCTGATAAATGACTTTTATTCTGAAGGAACTTCCTGTCCTTGGCGTTTAACCCAGCCATCTTGAAAATAATTAGCTCAACGAAATAACATCATTTAAAATTAGCCATTTGTACTAAACTTTAGACACATTAATAACATGCATTGTTCTATTTACTATTGTGTAAACATTCCTTCCAACCAAAATGGAGGTTTTTCTTTTCTTTGTTATCAGTCTGCAGGAGTAGATGTCCAGTCGAGCGTGAGGTGAACGCATTGCGCGTCGTACTTCATTTACAACGCGCACCGCGTTGCCGTTGGCCGGCTGTGAGCGGCGGATCAGAGTCCTGCCCGGTCGGTTGCATCATCCCCGACCGAGAGCTTCAGTATTCATCGTGTGCGTCCTTTGGCGGCATCGGGCAAAGCACTCTGATTCATTATGTAAATAAAGGTAGAAAAGGGTTTTACCAGCACAATAAAAGTATTGATCACACGGAATGGACGTTTTTAGAGTGTCTATTATCTTTTTATTATTATACATTAAGTGTGTCGGAGTTGCTTATAAATGCAGCGGCTGGTCGCGGCGGAGCTGCTTTCAAGTATACCGTGTAATCTATTTAAAATGCTAATCACTGGAGCGCCTTGGAGCCGTAGAACTGGCAACAATCCACATTTCTACAATGTCACCTATCAAATAAAACGGTGAAATGGCAAAAAAATAAAGATTTCTTGAAAAATATCCCCCCAAAAAGCAATTTCAGATGCAGGAATTACTAATTACAACTAATTATCATGCAGTTGTGATTTACAGCTGGCATCCAGGCGGCCTCCTATTTCCATGATGTTCCGGTCCTCTATCTGGCAAACCAGCGAGAGCCATCTCCAGATCATTAGTGGCCATTCTCCTCTCTATCTACAGCTGATCATAAGTGAAAATGATCCACGGCTCTATTTCATACCTGCAGGTCCTCTCACACTCTGGCCCTCTGTGTCTGGATGTCTCTCTCCCTGACTAGATCCGTCTCTCTCTCTCTCTCTCTTTCTGTTTCTAGCTCATTACTGCCTCTCCCATCTGTCTCTTCGCGGCCTTTCCGAGGCAGCGTGGATACACGGCGGTAAATCAGTTGCGGTGGCTAAAAGGCCCCCCTTACAATCTCGGACGCTCTTCCTAAATAGCTCCATTCACACGCGGCGAGAAGCTGTTATTGTGGCGAAGACGTGGGCAGGGGAAGGTAGTGGAGGACGATATTGATCGGGAAAAAAAGGCCCAGTGTGGTCGAAAAGCACACTGCGTGAGCGGTCTGCCAGGAAGGACTGCTCTAAAAGAATCAACAAGAAAACCCACATTACTCAGGAGGTAAATAAAACATCATACCCACACTTGTTGGCATGGCGATAAGGTAACTGGAGCACAATAACTACACACACACTCTCTGTCCGTATCACTTGTGTTTTTCTAAGGCGCGATGTTCAATGCCTTATCTACCAAAAAGAAAGATAGATAGCCATGGTGCTCATAAACGATGAAGACTTACTTTAATTTAGGAGGTTTAAAAACAGTCTTGAGGTCCTCAAGGATGTGGACCTGCCGGCTTTAGTGTGAGACACGTCCAGATCGAGTCCAGTATGTTAACTGATGTATTAACTCGGTCTTTTGACTAGTTGGTCCCAGGTGGCCAAACAAGGTACTACATAACCGCCGACGTGAAGCTGTCTGTCCGTCCGTCGTTCGATTTCCTCGACAACCGTTCATCCAATCGACTTCCCCCGCCTCGCTCAGGACTGACGGACGACCGGCGTCGAGGGGGAAGTCGTTCGGGACGAGCCGTCATTGAGAACGCTGCGGGCGGAACCAGTCGGGTGTTTCCTAAGGCACCTACTTGTTAACGATAGGCCCTTTTCTCTAAATTGTGAGATGAGCGAATATGTTTACTGCCATTTCCGGAGTAAAACAAACAGAATCTACGTCAGCCTTTCATATTAGATTCAATGCCTGAAGTAGACTACAACTATCAGAACATTCAGATATAAATGATGCAATAACACAAGATAGTGTGATAATACAGCAAATTTAGTTGGAGACGGTAATACAATCTTTCTGGAGCCCACCTGTGGGTCCCAACCCACCTTTGGAAGGAGTGAACTAGTCTGTAAAACTCAGCCGACAAGGTTAATTACTGATATTTGTATTATGACTTCATGCAAAAATAACAGAGGGCCAAGCAACGTGGAGGCTAATCACAAAGAGAAATAATTACAGGTCGTCACGCGTCAGCTTGGTTCGTTGTGTCAGTCTGTATTAAGAACGATCTCGTCTGGTTGTACAGTTCGAGGTCTCAGCTGTGGAGTTGAACCACCAACAATAACACTGTGTGGCCCACACAGTGTTATTGTTGGTGGTTCAATGGACTCTTAAGAAATGCATCCATTCCTTCTGGTCACATGACGCCTATTCTTCTATTCTTCTGTCCACCTGGAGAGGGATCCTCCTCTGTTGCTCTCCTCAAGGTTTCTTCCCTTTTTTCCCTGTGAAAGGTTTTTTTCTATTTCTTGGGAGTTTTTTCTGATCTGACGTGAGGTCAAAGGTCAGGGATATCGTATGTGTACAGATTGTAAAGCCCTTTGAAGGTAATTTGTGATGTTAGGCTATAAGAAATAAACTGAACTGAATTGAATCTTCTGCCAGTGTTCGTACCATGTTACGGCCTTTACGGGGTCAACTAAAAATGAATAATAAATGAATAATAAATGAACACTTGTCAATTCATTACATTACATTACATCACATGTCATTTAGCAGACACTTTTATCCAAAGAGACTTACAATAAGTGCATTTCAACCTAGAGTACAAACTAAGAACAACAAGAATACAGAAAGTAACATTTCCTCAACATAGTCAAACTACTAAAGTACCACAATAAGAGCCATTCAAGTGCTATGAATTCATGAAACATTCTCATCTCTTTATAAACATACTTAATGTATAACTTTGTTACAAGCGGTTAAATAAATAACTAAAATAGGCCCCTGCTCCTGATCGGAGCACCCTTGGCTCTCCCCTCCATTTGGTACCCTTGGCTTCACGTACATGTTTTTGTATTGCCGGCATGTTCCCACTCAGAAAGCGGTTTGTTCGTCTTCTCTGGTCACTCAGGAACGACACGTCGACAGTCGTGCAGCCCTCCAGTAGAAGGGATGCGGTCGTGGTCGTGGTCGTGGTTCCGGCTCCTCGGTAATTACGGTGAAAGACCTTGAGTGCACGTCTTGAAGGACGACCGTCGGGCCTGGGGGGGGGGGGGGGGGGGGGGTCTTGGCCACTTCCTTTTCCCATTTACACTCCACAGCATTAGCGGCTCTCCGGAGATTGGATGGGCGTCGTCACGCGGCTCGCGGCCCGCCTGCTGCTTCTCTCGGGACCGTGCGTCTAACAAGACGCTCGGCCGGTTTGTCTTCTCGCGTTGGCTTCGTTCTATCTTTGGAGCGAGGCAGCTCGGGTCGCGGGGAGTTTGTGATAGAAAGGCGTCGGGGGTGTAACAGTTATTATCTCGGGCTGCATCATGTGACACGGCGTTGGCTTTTCATCTCGACACTCAGGGCTTCTGTCTGGCTCGCAGCAGGATGTCCAAAGGACTTCTTAACAAAGTACACAGTTTATCATGTGTTGCCAGTTTGACTGATTAACAAAAGTAACAGGGGGGAGGGGGGGGGGTGATAAGAGTAGAGGAAGGAGAGAGGAGAGCTGATAGTGTGACTGTGATGCATAATGAATGATAACCATCTGGCAATCACTGACGGGTTTCAGTTTAATGTCGGTGTCTATTCATAGCCCCGGATCGCACTTCTCAAGGTAATCAAAGACACTTTCACACAACTTATTTAAAACATCCTAAATAATAGACCATAAAAAGAAAAAAAATACAGTAAAAACACTGAATAAAGACAATAGAGCACACAAACACAGCAGTGCTCAACAGGTGGGTTGTGGTTTGTGGTTTGAATATGGACTCTGCGTCACGTCCACGTTGCCAAAATCATCGAAGTATTGATCCGTGCACATCTTTTAGATCATAAATAGTGAGCTATGCTTTCTGAACTCCAACACAAAGCTGCAAAACATCGAGTCCCACCTCGTCCAAACCAACAAGGGATGACGTAAGTTTAAAACTTGAACATATACTTAACAGCTAATTGCAATTTTTGCAACTTAAGAACCCAAAAATATGTTGTATATTTTATTCAGTCAATCATTGCGATATTATACTATATTATTCTATATAATATACAAAATAGAATGACTGAAAATGTATAGGTAGAAGCAGAAATCCTGAAATATTCCTATCCTATATTATTATTATTATCAAATAAATCAGATAATTAATATAAAGTAAAAATGGAGAAGCCGCTACAAATGTGGGAACTCACTAAGAACACTTGTTTGGATGTAACGGGGTTTTATGGGCTCATTGATCCGTCCTCCACGTGAAACCTCTCCACTGTGAGCTCTACTTGTTGTCCACATCTCATCATCTAAAGAGCAGATGGCCATGAGACTTTGCTGAGAACACCCAGAGTCAGACATGCATCCAAAGCTGTGTTAGTGAACTGTAAGAGGACCAGTGGCGTCTGGGACCCGGTCCATCCCCAACATCGCCCCTCTGAGAGCTGAGTCGCCTCGTACGGACCAATAAAGAGAAAGAGACCCAACAGATCACTCAAAGGCTTCCCCGATGGTCTGCTCCACCGGCCTCAACCCGGTCGCCTCATCCCTCTAGAGTCAATATTTACATATTATAAATTGGTCAGACAACCACCCATGTTGTCATTATAGGGCTCAAAAACAGGGCCGCGTTCTGCTCAAAGGGATGCGAGCTCTCCGTGTGTGTTCCAGTTACTTGGATCAGAGATGGGATAATTATGGTGTTACAGAACATTGAATTAGCAGCAGGAAAACATTAAGCACTCCAACTGTAATAATGGCCGTGCGGAGCTGGAAACGCCCCCCGAGTTAATGAGTCTGAGGAACAGCAACTCGAGGAGGTCCTCTACGCCGGGACCATCTCAAACAAGCGCTGTGATTGTTCCTGGTAACCCTGCTCTGAGGTTAGGTCTGAATTGTTTGAACAAATAAAAGCGCGAAAGCAAAAACTGGGATAATGACGGTATATAAAACACACATGTTCATGTTGCTGAGAACAACAGAAGACGCTCACATGTGCAATGTATGAGTGTGTACCCTGTGCTTTGGAGAACAAATGTAATTTATTTATCTCCTCTAGGAAACACTGAGCACCTCTCTCCTCTCCTCTCTCCTTATGGATGGTTAGCAGGTCTGTCTTTCAATCTGGAGGTTGGCGGTTCAATCCCCACCCCCGTCCATGTGTCCTTGAGCAAAACCCTCATCCCAGAGTTGCTCCCTGTAGCTGTGTCTACGGTGTGTGAATGTAACATGATCATACGTCGCTTTGGATAAAAGCGTTAGCTAAATGGCATGTAATGTAATAATGTAATTGACCTTTAAAAAAAAAAGGAAAAAGCCAGCATGTTTTAACTTGCTTTAATTACCTTCGCATTGAAAATGCAGAAGGTAATGTTTTCGCCGGCGTGTATTTATTTATTTGTGAATATGTCCGTCTGTCCGTCCGTCAGTTATTCGTCTAACTCAGACAAAACTGAGCCGATTCTTATGAAACTTGGTGGGATGATTGGTCACGACCCAAGGAACAATCGATTACTTTTTGGGCGTGATTGGGTCAAAGGTCAAGGTCAAGGTCACGAAAAGGTGAAAAACGTAAATTGCGAAGGTATGCGCTCTACCGAGTGCCCATTCTAGTTCCTTATGCTAAGCTAGGCTAACAACTATAGATCTTCTCATCTCCCTCCTGGAAAGTAATAAAAATACTGCGCTGTTCCTTTAAGGGCAGAAGCATGAGCACTATAGGGTACAACTGCATGTCCATTACCCATCGCAGATAGTAGAGTGGCCATTTCCACTAGCTCCAAAGAGAACTCGATGAATCAGACTTGTATATAATACACATTGAAATGAAACATTTTGCATTAATGCAATTAGCCGCAAATAAAATAAAACACATGAACACAATGATGTCCGACGAAGACCTGCAGGACCATCAGACACACGGAGGGCACAGCACATTCTGTTCCTCGCCCGGACAGCCCAGCTGTGTGTTTAGTGTGTTTTCCACTTCACAGCGACGCGGTGACACAAAGATACGGGAAGTTATGCACACGCCGAGGCTCAAATGTGAGCGCGTCAGCAGAAGAATGAAGTGCACCAGTTTCTGAACACGTAGCGTTTATTGTGGCAGCTAATACTTTGATCTGGGCTCCTCTTATCGGCCTCTTTTTCCCTCCTCTCTATTGTGTGACTCCGTCAGTTGTTCCACGGAGAGAGAGCGTGCATGGAGGCCGGGGAGGGCGAGCAAACAGAGCTCCTCTCCACTGAGGCGAGACGGAGAGGAGGAGGAGGAGGAGGAGGAGGAGGAGGAGGAGGCAAGCGCTAGCGTCCTCCTGCTAGATCTATTGAGACGGAGTGGAAGAAAAACCTGGAGGAGGGATGCCGTTTTTCTTGGTGTGAACCTACCCCCCCCCCCCCCCCCCCCACGCCCTCCTCTGCTCCGGTGGCAGCCGGCAGCGAGGAGGAGATATCTCTCTGTGCCAGAATTCGCTTTATTCTGGAGCTGTTTTAGGGACGCACCACGGAGAAAAAAAAGCCACTCTCCGAGCCGGTGATGCGGCTCTAAAGAAAGAAAGCCAGTCCATCCATGGCAGCAGCGGTACCGGCGGGTGGAGGTACCGGCGGGTGGAGGTCCACTTTGTGCTGGTGCAGGTGGACTGGCCGGGCATAGAGGACTCGAGTGAGACTCGATTAGATTACCACCTGACGGCTTCCCTACGTTTTGGATTTTAAGGTTCTGGACGACTGTAAAAAAGATAAAAGTGCAACTGTGAGGGGCAGAAATAATGTGGTCAAAGAAAAGGGGGAGGGGCCTGACATTTCCAACCCGCTTTCAATGTTATCAGCCACACACACATACGTGTCAGACGCCGCCTGCTGCACCTGCCGGTCGGTTCACCGGCGCTAACACCGGCGTACCAACAGCAACGTAATTCATTGGAGGGGTCACAGGACTTCCACCCAAGAGGCTGCCGCTCCAAAAACTCAAAAGCTTATATTTTAAGTTAAATAACAACCATATATTCATTTGAACCCCAGCCATGATCTTTTTTTAATTAAGTGATATTTCGGGACTGTTGGTCTATTCTTAGCCCAGAACAAGGAGCAGACAGGCTAAGTACACAGGGGGACACAGGTGGAAACAATGAGGGCGGGGCTTGTGATCACACAGGAGGTGGAGGAGTGGCATATTGGGAAGAATAGGTTACATACGTAACAACTCATACACCTGATTTTATTGTCATAAATTAATGAATGTACAATAGAGAATAGATCACTGCCTAATTATACACTGTTTTCTTTTTGTTCTTTTGTTTTATTCTGTCTCTTTTTTGTTGTTAATCCTATATTTTACACGTTTTTGTTCTTTGTTGTATCTATGCCCACACAACAAAAATCTATAAATATATTTTTTTTATTCTAAACAAACAAATAAGTTATGATTTTTGATAGTTGTTTAATAACGATAGATAACCACAAATAAATAAGAATAACATATAGTATATGATTGTTTGTTTTATTTTTTATTTGTTCTTCGTTCAGAAAACACTTTGAATCTGTAGACTGATGTTTAAAAGTCTTATTATTATTATTTGTATGACAATTACTCAATATATTCATTATTTTTTAACAAAGATTAAATGTTATTTCACAAGTTTCAAAAAGTGCCCTCAATTAATTTTTAAATAACCCTAAATATCAGTCGGTGGGGGCAAAAAGTATCCCACTAAAGAAATATGTAAACGTTCCACCCTGCTTCTGGCGGTGTTCTCGACCTCCGTTGATATGATGACACATTCTCAAAAGACATTCTGGAGTACCGGGATGAGCAGAGCCATGTAAACGAGTCTCTGACGGGGCTAACGAGTAAATAAAAACAAAGCGCACGCAGCATCGCAACTTAACGAAACGAGATGTGCTGCGAATGTCTAATTGGTTGCAGAGCCGAGGCTGGAAGAAGAGAGGCAGACGATTTCCTCTAATCACAGCGTGGGGGAGGAAATCACGTCAAGCGGGAATCAAGAGGATTGAAAAGTGCATTAAATATTCACTTTACAAAGCCGACATTTAAAAGGTAGAGTCAAGTATCTGGAGCGGCGCTCACAGGTGTCACCAGTCATCCTCTTCTTCTTCTTCTTCTTCTTCTTCTTCGACACGTTCAACGTGATAAACGTTGACATTCTCCACATGGCTGCAGGCTGGAGGATTTAAAAGGTCTTTGTTATTTGCCTGTGAAAGACACGACCGCCCTGGAGGGGCCGTGACCACCCGGACGCTCAAAGCCCAGCATGGCCACAGCACTCACATCTTCGGCTTTTTTTGTTCACTATTTCAAAAAAAGTTCTGGTTACATTATTTTGGCGACACGCTGAGTATGCTGGGATCAGTTGTACGCTATTTCAGTCATAATTCTGCTGTATTTCATGTGGTGAATTGTCTCACGTCAGCAGCGTTTTGCAGAACAACCACTCCCCCATTCATGCGTTCTCGCACATTAAAAGTTATTTCCTTGATGCCAAAATGAAACCCCACCACACGAGTGTCGGGTGTTTCATTAAATTTGCTGAAAAAAGAAATCAAATCTGCATCTGATTGACGTCTATTCTCATATTAGTCATATTTTCCACTAAAATACAAAACAAGTTTGTGCCTTTCCTGGTGAATTTGCACTAGAAATGTACCGGAAAGTCCATTTCTAATGCCTTCTTTCTAATGGCCACAAGGGGGCGACTCCTCTGGTCGCAAAACTAGTCCGATAATATTGAAGTCTATAAAAAAATGTATAGACATGAATTTTTATAAACATGAATGTTTATTTAAATGTCCACTGCCACCAGTAGGGCTACATTCCAAAGTTCAAGTGATTTCAGCCTCTTTTTATGGTTGTACTGTGTTTGTACATATATATATATATATATATATATATATATATATATATATATATTTATTATATTATATTTATTTATTATATTTATTATTGTTGGGCTGTTTGTTAGACAAAACAAAGGGAAGCCAATAACTTTTATGCAAATCAAAGAGGGATTCAAAAATATATATTGTAGCAATTACTATCATTGTTTGTTTATATATATTTGTTTCATATAATATATATATATATATTCCTTTCATTTGGCAACATGTGTGTCACTAAAATATTTAAAAAGCTGTCTGACTGTCACTTATTTTCTCGCTGTCCTACAAATTGCAGTCGGATGAACCTGATGTCGGACTGATGTTTGCCAGGAAATGACACGTTGTTGGTAATTAGCGGCGGAGTGACTCATGTGTGAAGAGAGAAACCTGCCAGCCGGCTCATCAGCTGTGGGGTAGTGCACTTCCTCTGCCGACAGGAAATGACACGCATCGCCTTCAGCCACGCTCCACTGGAGCCGAGCCAACGGAGACGCGGATGTGTGTGTGTGTGTGTGTGTATTGTCTGTCTGTGTGTGTGTGTACGCGTCGTCTGTGTGTGTGTGCATTGGTATTGAGTGTGTGTGTGTGTGTGTATTGTGTTTGTGTGTGTGTTGTATGTGTGTGTGTATGTATTGTCTGTGTGTGTATGTGTGTGTGTGTATTGTATGTGTGTGTATGTTTGTGTTGTCTGTCTGTGTGTGTGTGGATTGTGTGTGTGTGCATGTGTATTGTCTGTGGGTGTGTATGTGTTGTCTGTCTGTCTGTGTGTGTGTGGATTGTGTGTGTGTGCATGTGTATTGTCTGTGGGTGTGTATGTGTTGTCTGTCTGTCTGTGTGTGTGTGGATTGTGTGTATTTTCTGTGTGTATGTGTATTTTCTGTGTGTCTATTGTGTGTGTGTGTGTGTGCGTGTGTTGATTTGACTGTGTGTTAGTATTTTGTGTGTTTGTATGTGTGAGTGTGTTGATTTGACTGTGTGTACGTGTGTGTGCATGTGTATTGTCTTTATGTGTGTGTGTGTGTGTGTGTGTGTGTGTATATATATGTGTGTGTGTGAGTACGTGTAATAGCGTTGACTCACGTTTCTCCTGGTGTTGGGTTTCATGTCTAGATAAATATTGAGTGCTCGTGTGTACTTCAATGAAAGATGTGTGTGTGTGCGCACAACAATTAATATAAAAAAATAAGAAGCCGCGTGGTTGCTGTGCGCTGTCGTGTGTCTCTGTTTCTTTGCCAATGTTGCACTCAGACAAATTAAATCATTCCTCGAAAGCTTCCATACACAACGAGCCTCCTCACCAGGGGCTGTGTGTCACCACCGGAGCAGATAATGCAACAACAACAACGTTACCGGGGACGGTCTCGGCCAAGAAACTGCCAAAAAGATATATCCATGACGTCATCGTCGTAACTGGATGTGAAGCCGACGTGACGGCGGCAGAGGGACAGATGCGAGCGGGATTTGTTGCCTCTGCAGGTTCTACAGTCACGCTGACTGTTTATGATGATGAATATTCATGAGCTCGTGAATGAAATAGGCTTGTGTGTGAGCCGGTTTGGCAGCGAGCTGCGATCCCTCAGTCTGAAATGATCAAAACGTTAATGCTAACGTGACATGCGCGTCAAAATAAAGGCCGTGGAGATGAACTTTCCTTTCCCGTCGTCCACAGTTCAGATGAATAATGGAAACGATCGCTGGACGCAGCCGACTGCAGCCAACGAGGCACGAGACGTGAAGCAGGACCGCCTGGGCCAAGAACACCAACACACACACACACACACACACACACACACAAAGAAAACACAACTGTGTGGCTCGTGTTAGCACATATTTAGCTCATATTATCCCATTTTAGCCCATTTTAGCTCATGTTAGCTCATATTATCTAATGAATCACTATCTAATCACATGACAGTAAGGTAGGTCTACGTTTAAACCCAGATATAAAGTACTAATGAAAGATATGAAAGGTCTACGTTCGAACCCAGATATAGAGTACTAATGAAAGATATGAAAGGTCTACGTTCAAACCCAGATATAGAGTACTAATGAAAGGTATGAAAGGTCTACGTTTAAACCCAGATATAAAGTACTAATGAAAGATATGAAAGGTCTACATTTAAACCCAGATATAAAGTACTAATGAAAGATATGAAAGGTCTACATTTAAACCCAGATATAAAGTACTAATGAAAGGTATAAAAGGTCTATGTTTAAACCCAGATATAAAGTACTAATGAAAGGTATGAAAGGTCTACGTTTAAACCCAGATATAAAGTACTAATGAAAGGTATGAAAGGTCTACGTTTAAACCCAGATATAAAGTACTAATGAAAGGTATGAAAGGTCTACGTTTAAACCCAGATATAAAGTACTAATGAAAGGTATAAAAGGTCTATGTTTAAACCCAGATATGAAGTACTAATGAAAGGTATGAAAGGTCTACGTTTAAACCCAGATATAAAGTACTAATGAAAGATATGAAAGGTCTACATTTAAACCCAGATATAAAGTACTAATGAAAGGTATAAAAGGTCTATGTTTAAACCCAGATATGAAGTACTAATGAAAGGTATGAAAGGTCTACGTTTAAACCCAGATATAAAGTACTAATGAAAGGTATGAAAGGTCTACGTTTAAACCCAGATATAAAGTACTAATGAAAGGTATGAAAGGTCTACGTTTAAACCCAGATATAAAGTACTAATGAAAGGTATAAAAGGTCTACGTTTAAACCCAGATATGAAGTACTAATGAAAGGTATGAAAGGTCTACGTTTAAACCTAGATATAAAGTACTAATGAAAGGTATAAAAGGTCTTCCTTTAAACCCAGATATAAAGTACTAATGAAAGGTATGAAAGGTCTTTGTTTAAACCCAGACACCAGTTATCACCACCAATAGAAAGCGGAACCATTCTCCTGGGCGATGTTCTTTACTCGGTGACGTGCATCAGATGCAGGTGTTTACTCCACTGACCTGAAAGCCGGCCGGTGCTCTTCACAAAAAGCATTTGAAAAAAGACCGTTAAGTGTTTGTGGCATTGACACAAAAACACATCGTCAATAGTTGCTCGCTTACACCATTTATCCTGCATAAAGAAGTGAAATAGCAGTCAATAGAATTACCGCATGGTGGTTTGGTTGAACCTGAGAGAAGCGGCGTTCACAAGAACATGAGAACCGCCTGACGTCACGTCTCCGGCAGTGGTGTGGAGCCATTTTGTTTTGTTTTTGTTTTGTTGGACCTCCCACCAGTAGGGGGTGTAGGGCCACTGCCAATTAAGACAGAGGCCAATATAATCAAGAGCAGCACGAGGGTCAGGTGGTGCTAGATTGGCAGTAGCACAACGTTTTTTGACTGTGCTTTTGGAGCAAACATGAGCTAACATGAGCTAATATGAGCTAACATGAGTAAACATAAGCTAACATGAGTAAACATGAGTTAAGAGGAGTTAAAATGAGCTAACATAAGCTAACATGAGCTAACATTAGTTAAGGAGTTAAAAAGAGCTAACATGAGCTACCATGAGTTAACATGAGCTAACATGAGTAAGCATGAGTTAAGAGGAGTTAAAATGAGCTAACATGAGCTAATATGAGTTACCATGAGTAAACATGAGTTAAGGAGTTAACACAAGCTAACAAGCTAACATGAGTTAACATTAGTAAACATGAGATAACCCAAGCTAACATAAGCTAATACAAGCTAACACAAGCTAACACGAGCTAACATGAGTTAACATGAGTTAACATGAGCTAACATGAGCTAACATGAGATAACCCAAGCTAACATGAGCTAACATAAGCTAACACAAGCTAGCACGAGCTAACATGAGTTAACATGAGCTAACATGAGCTAACATGAGATAACCCAAGCTAACATGAGCTAACATAAGCTAATACAAGCTAACACAAGCAAGCTAACACGAGCTAACATGAGCTAACATGAGCTAACATGAGATAACCCAAGCTAACATGAGCTAACATAAGCTAATACAAGCTAACACAAGCAAGCTAACACGAGCTAACATGAGCTAACATGAGCTAACATGAGATAACCCAAGCTAACATGAGCTAACATGAGTTCACAGAGCAGAGTGTGGCGATGGGGCGTGTCGTTCACGAGGACGTGAGGCCGTGAATGTCCATCAAATGTTGTGACGATCCGTCTGATCACAAATACTAAACTCGTGGTGACAGTGGAGTAAAGGTCTTGATAATTCCTGGAGACAGTGAATGCATGTACTGCATGTCACAGACCAACAGACCGACCAATCAGACGATCCGAGCCGTTCACGGAGCCTCTCATGTGGCCACAAATGCACAGAAAGGCCCTGGAGGAAGATGAGCTACGATAAGAGATCCGATACTCAAATCAAACGCAGTAACGTGCAGCACATATGTCGACCGAGACACGAACCCCGTAAAGGCCAGGACCGTCACACCTCCGGCGCTTTGGCAGACGTTCAAAGGGAACATTTATTCATGCAGCCGGGGGGGGGGGTGTGGGGGCACAGGCTAAAGTGACCCGACCTCTGTCGCTCCCAGCGACTACACTTTGAGGCCTCCTCTCGGGGTAGGAGCCCCCGTTGCCTGAGAGGCACATGAAAGGGAAAAATGGGAACTTTGAAGTCGACAACAAGCGCCGACTCTCGGGTCCCCCGGACCACTTACGGCCGAGCCTCCTAAATCAAACACGCGGATGAATAAATAAAAAGCAACCGCCCTGGCTTTTGTTTCCCTGGAGCTGACAGCGGGATTATTGTTTCTCAATGACTCCACCCGCCTGTCACTGGCACACGTCAAAGTCAGAACACACTGTATGCACACACTGTGTGCATTTACAGCATGTGGAGGTCTTCAGAGACCAGATTAAACACAGATATTCTGGGTGATCCAAAGTCTGATGTTAATGGGTTTTCTCTCCTGTATTCATGACTTGAATGGTTATGAAACAGCCTGATTGGAATAGTGATAACTCTATCTGAACTTCATAAGTAAACGACACCATCAGAGAAGATTGGCTATTCTCCAGATAGTTATTCCTAATGCTGTAGTCAAATGAAAGAATTATTTAAACCCTCATGTACGAACATCTTTTACTCTCGGGGTCAATTTGACCCCAGCAGTTAAAACCTCCTGAAAATGATTAGAATTAATATTGTATCCAAAGTTTAAGTGTCAGGTACTTTATGTTTCTTTGTTGACTACCTAAATAGCAATTTAAATAAATAAGAAAGTTGATATTTCTATGTTTTCTATGTTTGACACAGTGAAAAACAGCCTGGGGTCAAATTGACCCCAAAGAACACAGATGTGTTGTGTTCAGGACATTAAAAAAACATCATCATGTCAATGTGTTTTACCAGTTGTTCCCAATAAATTAGGAAAAGTCATGAAATATGAAGCAAAAGTTAACATTGAATGAGGTCAAATTGACCCCAAATGTAACAGGCGGGTTAAGGGACTCTGGTGCTCCATACTGAGTTCTCAGATTATAGCAGTCCGGCGGACTACCTGAAGTAATCATGTATTAAAAAATAGTTATGTCATACATATTACGTATATAGAAGATTGGCTATTCTCCAGATAGTTATTCCTAATGCTGTAGTCAAATGAAAGATTTATTTTAAGGGACTCTGGTGCTCCATATTGAGTTCTGAGATTATAGCCGACAGGCAGACTACCTGAAGTAATCATGTATTCAAAAAAATAATCTTTTATGCATATTACGTTGCAAGCAACGCATTCATTTTGCAGTAATTTCTCCAAAAGAAAACAGCTGCTGTCGGCTTCTTCCAGACAATTTCTACATGTTCTCATTTGTAAATGTGTATTATTTAAATGCATAAATGGTTCTACCGCAGACTTTTATCTCTTTGATTTGTCCCTTTTAATTTTGTCTGGTGACGTTCCAATCGTTAAAAAAAACGGTCACGACCCCGAGTATAATTCAACATCTTAACTTTGACCCCGCCCACTGCCTCTCGCATTAAAACCCTCACGAGCTTCTCCAGAGCCACAGACAATATTAAAAACGGACAATCAGGACTTACTTACAAATTACTTTACGTCATTTTCTCGGCTTTCTGAATAATGGGTGCATTTAAAATATATGTATATAAGAAGCCACATTTTTACACTCTCCCTGGCTGGAAAGATGCTTTTTATTACAGTACAGTAGGTAGGGAAAGTATTCAGACCCCTTTAAAATGTTCACTCTTTATTTCATTGAAGTTCATTTTATTTCTCCTTAATGTTCACTCAGCACCGCATAAAGACTGAAATGTAGACATTTTTGCAAATGTATTAAAAGTAATATAAGTATTCAGACCCTTTGCTCAGTATTGAGCTCGTACAGCTAGGAGTCTTCTTGGGAATACTTATGACCATGTGATATTTCAGTTTTTCTTTTTTAATAAATTTGCACGAATTTCTACATTTCTGTTATTTTCTGTCAAGATGGGGAGCTGAGTGAACATTAATGAGAAGTAAAAAACACTTTTTTGGATTTTAGCAAATGGCTGCAATGAAACAAAGTGTGAGAAATGTAAAGGAGTCTGAATACTTTCCATACCCACTGTATATATATTTGTACCTGCACAGATTCTCCCGGTTTCAGAAGGGAAAACCCTCCTGGTTCAGCACTACACTGACTCCCACTGAGTTTAGTCCTCTGCAACAAGAACAAATGAAAGTGTCGCGTCATCGAATTATTCCATTTCCAGTCACTGAGTCACGATTTCACAGTTTTCTGGGAGCAAAATGCTTCGTCCTGGCAGCCGCTCTGGAGAGGAAAATGCTTCTCGCCGCCGTGCTCGCCGTGTGATTGGCCGCGTCTGGCTCCTCATCAGGGCGCCGTGTTCCCGGGCCGACCGGCTCGGTGTTCTATTGATTAGGTCTTCGGCAAAGCCGGGCCGATTCATCCTCTTATTAGGAGCTTCGAACGCCTGATCAGGACAGATTAAAGGTCTGCCGCTGCCTCCAGCGACACACACTCCCATCCAGACCCTTCTAGCAGGCCGCCATCACTACACCATCCAGACCGAGCACTGCAACTGGAGACCGAATATGGATTCTGAGCTAATTGGGAGTAAGATACATTATTGCCTTATATAATATAAGATGATTATTAGAGCAGAAATGACTATGTTTTAATTTCAAGCGAAGCAGGACTATTTATTTCCCCTCTCTGGTTGCAGAGCCACAATCACATCATCCTAAATTAGATTTCTGACCAACCGAGATCGATATAAAAAAAAAAAACATCCTCACCCGTCACTTCTGATAGATTGCCACGCCTTTTATTTATTTTTCGATCGGATTTTGCACCCGTCCTTCATGCATAATGCCAGTTAATATCCATAACATCCAACTGTAGCGGTGTGGCACGTTCGCCTGTGGGTTCCTTGATGTCTTATATTAATATTTTCACGAGGTTATCATTTCATCCCCACACTGAAGTGTAATAACGATCAGCAGACACGGCCTTAAACACCCAGGTGTGCCGTTAAGTCTGTTTTAATCCTCTTAACTTCACTCGGGGAGGCTGAACATCTGAGGACATGCTTAACACCTCCTCTCTGTCTTTTAATCGTTAACACCATCAGGACAATTTCTCAGAGGACCCCATTTTCTTTTCAGCTCATACTGTGACCCTAATGGGCCAAACCACATCTGGGGGCGGGGGGGCGGTGGTTGTGATTGATTTCTAATTGACGTGGACATCTTATTCCCCCCCCCCCCTCCCCTTTTGCTCAGCAGCACGTCGAGCATAAAGCAAACATCCGCGTGCAGAAGAAGAAGAAAAAACCCTGATCGCGCAGAGGCACATTATCTACTGTGGTTGCTTGGCAACCAGGCAGAGAGACGGTCACATTGGTAACATAGCGGTTAATTTGTATCCAGCTGTGTCAGCAACGGGTAGCCGGAGGAGATGAGAGAAAAAACTCTTCTTTTTTAGAGACATGACGCCCTATAAACATTCAAATACGGCCGACTCATATTATCTCATTTTCCGCCGACGGCATATTTAAATGAGGTGAATGAGCTTCTTCTGTAAAGCTCCCACGGTGCCGGCTGCTGCCGTCAGGCGCAGGAGGCGCACCTTCGCACGCCGCCTCTTCTCCACACGAACGTCGTGGATTTCAAGTGTCGAGCCAGCTCAACCTCACATTTATCGAACACCTTCTTTTTCCATCTTACACACACACACACACAGACAGACAGACACACACTCAAGTCGGTATTGCAAGGGGAACGTTGGATTCGATCACGGCTCCAAACACAATCATCCCACTTATAGTGTGAAAGAGGAAGAAGAGGAGAAAGGGGCGTCTCTGAACTGCTGGCGGTGCGCTGAACACATTATACTTGCTTCTTTTAGAAAATATTATCAGGAAACACTCCATGAGCGTTCATTGTTATGCAGACGATACTCAATTAGATCTTTGGATCAAGCCAGAAGAAACCAACCGGCTCCCTAAACTTCAAGCATGTCTTCAGACGAGTGTTTGCTACCGTTCAGAAGTTTGGGGTCACTTATTTTCAATGAATATCACATTAAATGAATCATAAACTCTCTCTACATAGTTAATGTGTAGATGAGTATTCTCTGGTGTTAGTGAAGTCTCTACAGAGGTGTGTAGAGGCCCATCTCCATGTTCTAGTGGTACATTGTGTTATCGCCTTAGAAGACTAGCGGAGGGGTAGAAAACACTTTATATGTGAGCACAGCTGAAAACAGTTATGCTGCTAAAAGAAGCTATAAAACTGGCCTTCTTTTGAAGAACTACATTAATATTTACAATAACAAATATTATTTATAACCTCTTCAATGTCTTGACTATATTTTATATTCATTTAGCAATTTATTTGATAATCAAAAGAGTTTTCATGGAAAATACGAGACTGTCTGGGTGACCCCAAACTTTTGAGCGGTGGTCATGTACTTCCTAAAGAAAGGAATCCCGACCTCACTTCTCTTTGTCTCGTTCATCCTCAAACAACTTCTATACAAACGTCTTTGTTCTGCGGCTCATTCACGACCCACTGTGACGCGTTGGTTGAATCGAGCTTCTGAAATAGCCGTTCTCTCCCAACGCGGACCCGATGCATCCGGATGCAGCGCCGGCCAGAACCACGTGACTCTCTCCTCGCCGACGTAACAAAGCAACAGGAGCAGTTGGTGAACTTGGATGAAACGGACACATTTTCATGAGTGGGAGTGAGTACATTCCAAAGCTTCGTTGAGCTGCTTCATGGGGGGGGGGGGGGGGGGGGGGGGACAAACGTGGGACCGACACACACAACGAGCTGCAAATCTAACAAGCGATGGAGGTGCGATGTAGAACCTCCACATCAGGACGCTCCGTCGGACGGAGGAAAGGTGAAGGTGTCGTCCTACTGAGGTGTGATTAACAGAATATATATATATATACACACACATATACTGTATACATGTACTATTATGTATTATATGTATTGTACAGAATAATGTGGACACCCACATATAACACCTAAAACACAGACACTAAAAGACATACCACAGGTATCAGCTCATGTTCAACCATGTGTGGGGGGGATGTGTGTATGCGTGCGTGTGTGTATGTGTGTGTGTGTCTGTCTGTGAGTGTTTGTGTTACCGTCAGGGGCTTCATGTGTGTGCGTGCGTGTGTTTGTCTGTGAGTGTGTGTGTCTGTGTTTGTGGGTCTGTATGTGTGTGTGTCTGTGAGTGTGTGTGTGTCTGTGTTTGTGGGTCTGTATGTGTGTGTGTCTGTGAGTGTGTGTGTGTCTGTGTTTGTGGGTCTGTATGTGTGTGCGTCTGTGTTTGTGGGTCTGTATGTGTGTGTGTCTATGTTTGTGGGTCTGTATGTGTGTGTGTCTGTGTTTGTGGGTCTGTATGTGTGTGTGTGTGTGTGTCTGTGTGTGTCCATGCCAAAGCAACACATGTTTCCTATGACTCTTCCCCCCCCACACACACACACACACACACACACACACACATATTTTTCCCGTGCTGGTGTAACTTGTTGAATAACTTATTATTTAAAGCTCGTCGGCTCTAACTGGCAGAAGGTGATTCCTCCACTTCACTCTCTCACAGATACACACAAAGGAAGACACTCTCACACTTGGGGGGGGGGGGGGGGGACTCACCCCGTGAGGACGACCACGAAGTCCATTACATTCCAGCCGTTGCGGAGGTACGAGCCTTTGTGGAACGCGAAGCCCAGGGCGATGATCTTAATGGCCGCCTCGAAACAGAATATTCCAATGAAGTAGGGCTCTGTGTCGTCCTGCAGGGGGACGGAGAGGGCATGAGAGGGACAGAGGGACAGATCTTCTCTTTTTTTTGGTCCGAGAGGTAAAAAGAGAGTGGTTAATGAAGCATCAAGTGAAAGAGAGAGAGGGAGGGAGGGAGGGGGTGGGGGTGGTTAAGTAAAGGAATGAAAAGAAGATGGCATGAACAGAAGAGCAGGAGGCGGAGCGCCCTCTGCTCTCTCGGGATGAACACACACACACACACACACACACACACACACAGTACGATCTTAAGGGCGGCGCTAGAGAGTCAATGGCGCCTCGGGCCCCGCTCACTTTAATGCATTCTAACTGAATACATCAGCTATTCATCTTCGACCGACGGGAGAACATTTGAGCGTAAAGGTTCATGTGGAGGAGTTGACTCTGTTATCAATATCACATTCTGGATTCCTACCGCGAATGAAAGATATCGAGATATATCGATATCTGATGTCGCCAACACCAGGGGTCCAAATGAGGCCGACCAGAAGGGTCCACGTCTAGGGCCGTGGCGTAATGGAAATGGGCAGTACCAGGCGTGACCAGAGGGGGAGCTTGTGTCGCACAAGTGTGAAATAAAGAAAAGTGCACGACCCACATGATCGATCGGCAACCCTTTGCGGTATTCCCTTAAAAAATGCCAACATTTGATCACGTGTACGACGTGGCGAGGCGAACGCCGGTCGGCCTTACTAGGAGGGAGGGAGGGAGGGAGGGAGGGAGGGAGGGAGGGAGGAAGCTGGATTGGGCGCCTATGACGTGACACTTTCTTTCCTTCGCCTCCATTAATATCTGACGGAGCCCTGCGGGGGGCGGGGGGCACGGGGAGGAGGAGATATCTCACGCCTACACTAACCCCCTCGCCTCCTTCCCCCGCCGCCTCGCTCCGAGCATAACCACATACAACCTGACCCCCCCCCCCCCCCCCGTGTGACAGGCCCCGGGGCGAGATAAGAGACGTGACCTTTTCCAGAGCACGGGCGCCACCAGCAAACATCCAGATTATGTACGGGGGGGGGGTAAAGAATGACAGTTTGTTTGTTGTTGTTGAGAAGGAGAAGAAGGAGGAGGAGAAGAAAATGGAGGAGGAGAAGATGGAGGAGGAAGAGAAGAAGATGAAGAAGGAGGAGAGGATGGAGGAGGAAGAGGAGAAGAAGATGAAGAAGGAGAGGATGGAGGAGGAAAAGATGCATAAGGAGGAGAAGATGAAAGAGAAGAAGGAGGAAGCGAAGAAGGAGGAGAGGATGGAGAAGAAATAAGAAGAAGATGAAGGAGGAGGAGGAGGAGGAGGAGGAGGAGGAGGAGGAGGAGGAGGAGGAGGAAAAGAAGACAGTAGGAGAAGATGGAGGAGGAAGAGGAGGAAAAGAAAGAGAAGAGGAAGAAGACGAAAGAAGACGAAGGAGAAGACGAAGGAGAAGACGAATGAGGAGAAGGAGGCAAAGAGGCGGAAGAAGAGGCAGAAGAGGCAGAAGAAGAAGAAGAAGAAGAAGAAGAAAACGAAGAGAAGACGAAGAAGAAGAAGAAGAAGAAGAAGAAGAAGAAGAAGAAGAAGAAGAAGAAGAAGAAGAAGAAGAAGAAGAAGAAGAAGAAGAAGAAGAAGAAGAAGAAGAAGCGTCCCTGTCCAATGGGAGGAGCCTAATACAGCGTTTCATGAAGACATTTAATGCATCATCAGGTATATTTAATTAATTCTATACGAATCATCTATTATACATACGTCTAAAACACCGATCCATTATGAGCCCCCACTAAACTCCAGCATCGGATCCCAGACCGCTCCGACTGGACGGCGCTCCTCCATCGCCTCCACTTCACAGCGCGCCTCCTGCTGCTGACAGCTTCATAAATAATAGCCCGTCCATTCGTTCTTAATTAAAAGGCTTCTTGTTGCATTACCTCCTCGACGTGGAGGAGGAGGAAGAGGAGGAGGAGGGGAAGCGAACGCTTGTTTTTTCTACTCTAATCACTTTCTCAGGTTCCCTGAACGCCACGCCACCTTTTTCGTTTGAGTTTTTTTGGGTTCTGAATTGTTCCGAGTCGGTTCGTTACTCGGAGCAGGTGTCTGAGTTTGAGGGGAACGCGTTGACTTTATTGTGTTCTCCACATGAAGCTGTTGACTCTTTGTCTTTCTCCGGCTCTATTTAAAGACAATCTCCCCTGAGCTGCAACACCCTCGTGTCCCATCACAGCAACGCATGGGACCATAAAGCTGCATAGAGATATTCAGTTTCACTTCATTTACACATTATATATATATCTTCTTCCTGGATGCATGTTGACCTCACTGTGTAACTGCCTCTAAAGGGGGCGTGGCCTAGCTCACTGAGGGGGGTTCTGCTGACTTCCACGAGACAACAACACACCGTGAACATGACGAGATGATTGCATCACCCTCCGTATCTGTTGACAGAGCTCTTTAGGTTAGAAGAAAAGAAAAAAAAACAGGAAGTGACATCACGGCACTTACCAGGCGCTCAGACATGGGCGTCTTGTCGCTGGCGGGCAGGTGCTGCTCCAGGGCCAGGACGATGCAGTTGGCGATAATTGTGGCGAGGATCATGTACTCAAATGGAGTGAGGGAAGAAAAGTTAAGGAGCAGTGGTGGTGTGAGAGAGAGAGAGAAAATAGATAAATAGATATATAGATCTGGGGGGGGAGAGAGAGAGAGAAAGAGAGAAAATAGAACAATAGATATAGAGATATATAGATCATGGGGGGTGCGAGAGAGAGGGATAAAATAGATAGATAGATATAGAGATATATATATATATATATATATATATATATATATATATATATATATATATATATATATATATAGGGGAGAGAGAACGAAAATATATAGATC
Organism: Liparis tanakae; assembly: GCA_036178185.1. Lineage (NCBI taxonomy): Eukaryota > Metazoa > Chordata > Actinopteri > Perciformes > Liparidae > Liparis > Liparis tanakae. The sequence continues at coordinate 1,811,166 of CM070090.1, read as the reverse complement.
TAAAGGGGAGAGAGAGAGATGTATATATATATAGAGAGGGAGAAAGAGAGGGAGAAAATAAATAGAGAGGGAGAAATAGATATATAGAGATAGAAAGATAGATAGATAAATAGATAATATAGATATATAGAGAGATATAGAGAAAGAAAGGCTAGATAAAGATAAGATAGATTGATATATAGAGATACATAGATAGAGAGAGAGCAAGAGAGAGAGAGAGAAAGTTGCATTCACTTCATTTCACAGCTGAATCATGAATTATACATTTTCCTGACGGGGGGTTTAAAGACCTACTTCTCAAACGGGATAAATGGCTTTCAAGAGTTCAACACGTGAACGCCATGAACCCAACTCAGTCCTAGTGACACAAGGGACGTCCGACATTAAAGTGTACAGAGAAGCATGTTGCCGTGTATGAAAATGGACACAAACTAAATAAGACGTACATATTCTGTCCAGGAAAGCGTAAAGTAAACCTCGATCAGGCCGCGGTTGAAGGCTTTTCCTGAGAGGAGGCGTCCTATACATGCGCCCGAGATCTTTCCAGATGGTTGACCATTTCCAACCATTTTTCAATGGTCGCCTCATTCTGCAATCCATGTCCCACTGGGTCAACGCCGCGGGGTCAGCGGCCTCCTGAGAGCATATACGAGCCGCGGAGCGAGCTTATGACCATTATAGTTCAAGATGTAGCGCCAGTCGCCAGCAGACAGCGTGATTATGCAACCGCAAGACCAGTTTCAATAGGAAATGGTTACAATGGCTACTTTCTGAGCTTGCGGTGGGTTTTATGTTTAAAATAAATTCAGTTTAGTCCCGTGGAATAATAGGGAGATTGAACTGGCATCAGCCACGCATGAATTAAAGCCATTTCTATTCTATTAACTAGTCATTTTAACGATAATCTGGCTTCCCTCGTTAATTAATGTGGATATATGCGTCCAACAATATTATTAACATTAACTCTTACTTCCTGTTGTTAATACTTTAACCACATTAACTGCTTTAAAGCCCTGAAACAATGTATAATCAAATTGTGCTTTTTTTGTTTCATACACATTTAAAAAAAAGACTTAACTTTAATGTTCAGGCCAAATCAAACGTTTTTTTTAAGTGTTTCTTGTTTTAAATGGAAAGTGCGGTTGATGGCTATCTTTTGGGTTTTTGTTGAAACGATACCGATGGATCAACGGTGTAGAACCGATACTTAAAAAAAGGGAAAAGCACAAAAGGAAGATTAACAATGTCGACATTAAAAACCTCTTCGGCCATATGTCCTGTAAAAGCCGTTATAATGACCATACTGACAATACAATACTATCAGACTGTCACGCTAGCTTGTAGCTTGTAGCTCGCAATAGCTTGTAGCTCATAGCTAATGCTAGCTTGTAGCTCGTAGCTAGTGCTAGCTTGTAGCTCGTAGCTCGCGCTAGCTTGTAGCTCGCGCCAGCTTTCATCTCGTAGCTAGCGCAAGCTACGAGCTACAAGCTAGCTTAAAAATGGTTATATTGCTTACTTTATTATTTGTTGGCCTACTTTTATGAATGCAAGAATATAAATCAACGTTACGGTACTAATTTGCTCGTCATCTCTTTCCCTTCGCGCCCGGCCCGACCGTTGGTGACCTTGTGCTCCGCACGCGCTCACGCAGTCAAACACTGTGCGCGCTCCCCTCTCAAAGTTACATGATAGGCTGTGCAACCTGCTGACGGGGCGGAGTCACAAGAGAAGTTCAAAATAATTGTTTTTTCCAGTTTCTATCGGCTCAGGCTCCGAAAGGATGCACCGACATGTGCGTTGCGTTTCGGTCCGGTTCGTATAGAAAACCCAACTCAGCCCTAGAGATGTAAGCTCTGGAAATAGATTAATAATGCCCTAGTACTCCTTACTATAGGAGATAACATGTACTTTTTTTAATATGAGGGGTGATCATAACTCGCTGAAGAATTTTTTTTTGTATTTTTCGCAGAGTTGAAAGAGTTGAGCATGGGCGACTTCAGCACCACGGAGAGAGGCTATGGGGACCATGGAGAGGGACTATGAGGGACCATGGAGAGGGACTATGAGGGACCATGGAGAGGGACTATGAGGGACCATCGAGAGGGACTATGAGGGACCATGGAGAGGGACTATGAGGGACCATCGAGAGGGACTATGAGGGACCATGGAGAGGGACTATGAGGGACCATCGAGAGGGACTATGAGGGACCATGGAGAGGGACTATGAGGGACCATCGAGAGGGACCATGGAGACCATGGAGAGGGACTATGAGGGACCATGGAGAGGGACTATGAGGGACCATGGAGAGGGACCATGGAGACCATGGAGAGGGACTATGAGGGACCATGGAGAGGGACTATGAGGGACCATGGAGAGGGACCATGGAGACCATGGAGAGGGACTATGAGGGACCATGGAGAGGGACTATGAGGGACCATCGAGAGAGACCATGGAGACCATGGAGAGGGACTATGGGGGCCACGAGGGACCATGGAGAGGGGCCATGGAGACCATGGAGAGGGACTATGGGGGCCACGAGGGACCATGGAGAGGGGCCATGGGGGACCATGTGGGACTATGGAGAGGGCCTATGGAGGGGGACTATGGAGGGGGACTGCTAAGGAAGACCACGTCTTCTCTCCAAGAGCCGCACGAGGAGCGACGGTCAGGTTGCGTGCGCACGCGGCCACACCACCGACCAGCCCGCTGCCCTTTTACGCACGCGGCTCAGGAACTGACAGCTGACATTCTGACAAGATACAACAACTTATCGGTCGATGCGGACAACTCGGTTCTGAACCGAGCTGGGAATATACAACCACAACCACAACAACAACAAAGGTAACACAACAGGCGGATGTGGTCTTTTCACGCGCCGCACCGACCATGATGAACACACACGAGGAGCGACAGGTGCAGAAAGACACTAGGAGCTCCACAGTGTGTGTGTGTGTGTGTGGGGGGGGGGGGGGTAGACACACACTCTCATTCAACGTCATCCACACCAGCACCTAAACGCACCGCGGCTTGACACACAGGCCCGTGCTTTTCAACCATATGTGTGTGTGTGTTTGTGTATTATGTGTGCGTGTGGTTGCCAAGCAAGGACCGGAAGGTTGGGGGCTACAGATGCACCTGCTGCTGCGCGCGCGGCGCTACAGGCTCGGGAAGGATATGGCCACTCGGTGATCCGCTTCGCGTACTTCCTGATCAGGTTGTCCTCGCGGAAGATGAAGAGGGAGCGGTTGACGGTGAGGCAGTTCTGTTTGACCGGGTTCGGGTTGTAGATGGCCATTGTCCGGGCTCTCTGGGCCATCGACTGCTTGTACACCCTCTGGCCGCCCGGAGCGCCACCCCCGCGGGCTCCCCCTCTGCCGCCGCCGGCGCCCGGTCCGCCTCTCCCTCCTCCGCCGCCGCCCGCGCCTCCTCCTCCTCCTCCTCCTCCTCCTCCATAGCGGGTGGGTAGATCGTCTGCGAAGCGGGCCATTCTGGAAACGCACAGATCCAAAAGGGTAAATCCAAACGGGTGTCAGTGGAAATGGAGGAGAGGAGACGCCGCATCACAACAAACACACTTCATCCAAAGCCGCGACGCCGTGAGCGCGCACAGAGAAGCGCCGCGTTTTGGGGTGAAGATGAAGAAAAAAAACACCCAAGGGTGGCCTCATAGAAAACCATGTTCCCGTGATCCTCTCCGTCCATTCATCTTCAGATAATTATGAAACTGGAAGAAGAAGAAAAAAAGAAAGTTGAACGCGTTAAAGCACTTCGGCTGGACAGTAATTCACTCCGCGCAGGCTGTTGCGTCCACAGCTGGGAGCGGAGAGAGAACAAGAAGAAGATCAAAATTAAAAATCACGGTGAAATCAGAGAAGATCGCCCCGGCTGTGTCCAGCATCCTGGCAGCATCGCGCCAGCATCCACACAAACACCAGTTGAAACGTTCAGGGCGTCAGTTAAAACGAGCTTCAGGGAACACCTGGGGGCGTCCTCCGGTTCCCTTCTTCTCCTTCTTCTTCTTCTTCTTCTGTTTCTTCTTCTTCTTTTTTTGTATTGCAGCTGAGAGAAATAAGAAGGTGAGCCAATCCAAGTTGAGTCCTGATATGTGTGTGTGTTCGCTGTGTGGGGGCTGAGGGGCTGTGGAGCAAGTCCCTCAGTAGAATAAGGAAGAGCGCACGTGACCAAAACGGGCCAATCGGTGACTGGAGCGCACAGACGCGCTGCCCGTCCGTTGAGAACGCGCGCACGAACTAATGGAGTTCACGGAACATGACGCGTGTGTGTGTGTGTGTGTGTTTGTGTGTGTGCGTGCGTGTGTGTGTGGGTGTGCGTGTGTGTGTGTGTGTGTTAACAATCCATCTTTTCTCTTGGCGTCCACAAGGAAAAACACGCTGTACATACAGAAGTTATAGCAGAATAATAATAATAAAGATGCAAAATAATCATAATCATAATCACAATCATAATTCTAGTGAGTGACCACATTCCTGCAGGAATGAGATTGTTTTTTCTCTCAGTGGATGTAAATTGAAATAACACTTTATGTTTGGAAATAATGTTTTCACACTGTCAAAATACATAAATTATAAACCAGTGAGAATATAAACCAGTGAGAATATAAACCAGTAGACACATTGTCATTTATATAAATGGACATCAAGCATTTTTATTATACCAAAAAAAAGGTAAACATTTAGTAACTACAAGGCAAATACATATTTGGGGTCAGTTATTAGTTAGCTATATATATATATATATATATATATATATATATATATATATATATATATATATATATATATATATATATATATATATTAATCTATGTATAAATAAATTCATATATTTATCTATATATATATATATATATATATATATATATATATATTTATATATATAAATATATAAATATGTAAATATGTGTATATACTTAAATATACATAAATGTATATATATCATTATAAATATACATATAATTATGTAGGTATATGTATATTTATACATATACATGTATATGTATACATATATTTGTATATATTTACATATATAAATATGTATATATATACATATGTATATATATATATGTTTATCTTCTATAGGACAACAAATAGTAAATAGGGCTTTATAGTTATGACCTTTGTGCCGTGGGACTGTTTATGTATTTATGTAATGGGCCGTTGAGACAAACGTTAACTACCACTGGGAACGTTCAGCGGGGATGATGGTTGATGGTTGTGTTTTCACATCAGACTGAGAAAAGGGATTCGAAGGCACTTCGATCTAAAGCTGGTTTTAGTTTTCCATTTCCTGTCTTTTCATTTCCAAGAGTGTCAATATGTTGGATTAAGATAATATAACATCTTTAGTCTTTAGCTGTTGGATCACATATGTCCCAAAGTATACGTGTACACACATTACACCACCAACTTAAAGGTACATGGAAGGTAGGTAAGCAGTGGTGTCCACATACTTTTGCCCAATTTAGCAGTAAACCACATGTTGCCACTCATTCATGAACGTGTGACTATTACTCACAACATGTGAGTCGCCTTTAAAACCTTTATTTTAATTCATGTGTTCCACACACAGCTGGTTGGTGACTTCATCTCATCCACAGTCGTGTCGTTTCTGCTCTTATGGAAATAAATACATCTAAAGTAGCTGCCACACGATGAACACATATTCTGGAGGCGCCACCTAGTGGTTCAGTAAATGTACTGCTGGAAAATGTCATTTAAAAAAAAGGCAATGGAACTAATTGTGTTCTGCTGAATAAACTGTTCATGTGGAAATAATAATAATAATAATAATAATAATAATAATAATAATAATAATAATAATAATAATAATAATAATATTAATTCTAGCTTTGCTTTTAAATAAACTGTTCATGTAGAAATAATAATAATAAATAATGATAATAATTCTTCCTTTGTCTTTGAATAAACTGTTCAAGTGGAAATAATAATACATATTCATAATTAGTATTATTATTGATTAGTTTTTGAATTTAATGTAGAAATAATTATATTAATATTAATAATAATGATGATAATAATAATAACGATAATAATGATGAATGATAATACTACTACTACTACTACTAACAATAATAATAATAGTAATAATTATAGTAATAATTATAATAATAAACCTTCCTTTGTCACTGTCAACAAATGTAACTGTAAATGTGTTTGGCATAGGGTTACTACTGTGACTCACCCGCGGGGCCACTGCGCGCCGCTCAGCGCGTCGTGCCTCTCGGCGAGGCGCCGCAGACCGTCCCGCCTCCCGGTTCTGCTCAGCCCGTCCAGGCGGAGCACCGAGTCGTACTTCTGCTGCACGGCGTCGGTGTCGAGCCTCCACGACGGGCCCCCAGCGCCCCCGACCAGCCCCGCCCCCTCTTCCTCCTCCTCTTCCTCTTCCTCCTCCACATGCATCTCAAGGGGCCGGCCTCTCCGGCCAGGTGATGGAGTCCAGGTGTCCTCGTACTCCGCCCCCAGAGAAAGCCTCCTCCATGAGCCCAGGGTGGCTGCGCGTACCGCTGGTGACGGGTTGAAAAGGATATACGAAACACAGTGACATTTATGATTAAAATATCAATGTAAAAACAACAATACTTTAAGTTGTTATCAGCTTAAAAACACAGTCCCGCCCCTAGAGATGCTGCAATAAGCTGATAGGCTGCTGGGGACGTTTAGGATACACTGAGCACCTCTCTCCTCTTCTCTCTCTCCTTATGCATGCATTCTCATCTCTCCATCACACATTACTAACTCTGCTTCCTCCCCTTTAGTCTTTGTGCCTTCTCGCCTCATAGTGTCCACACAACCTGGCTGGGTCTGAAGCCGGTCCTGGCTCCTATAGGTCCTGGCTCCTGGGTCCTGGCTCCTTGCCCCCTGCTTCCTGCATCCAGCCCCTGGCCTCCTTCCCAAATAGTCCTGTCCCCTTCTTTGTGCCTCCTGCCTCAAGGGTCTGCCCTCATTGGTCGGCCACTTAAGTGTTATGCCTCCTGCCTTCGTGGCCCCGCCCCTGCCTCTGTGGCCCTGCCCTTGTGGTCCCCCTCCTGCCTCCTGCCTCCTGCCTCCTGCCTCCTGCCTCCTGCTTCAAGGGTCTCGCCTCATTGGTCCAGCCTCTTTTGCGATAAGCCTCCTGCCACTGTGGCCCCGCCTCCTGCCTCAGTGGCCCCGCCTCCTGCCTCAGTGGCCCCGCCTCCTGCCTCGATGTGAGGTTCTGGGGCGACAGATTTTAAAGCCCTCTGAGCAAATTTGTAATTTTTTTGAACTGAATTGAATTAAACTCAACAAACAAACCTGAATCTCAGAGGTTAACTCCCGTATTTGGGAAAAAAAAAAAAAAAACATTTTGCTGGAGGATGCTTTACTTCTTTTTCTCGTTTAACTGAGATTGAATCTTTCTTAAAATCTTAAAGGGTAACGATAACTTCAGTCAAGGCGTCTGCTCTCAGAGGCTCATGTGCACTCACAATCCATAATCTCTCTTGATAATCAACATTCATTTCCCACAACGATTAGAATCACACAGTGATAACGTGAAAAGTTAAGATACAAATATGTTCATAATATAAAAAAGAAAAAGTAACATCACTCTGATTTATAGAAACGTATTCATTTATTTTCCTCCATCAACTCGAGACTTATTTTACGGTCCTGGTATCTCAGGATGTAACGCTCATCGGTCCCATAAAGATCTGAAGAAGAAGCCGACGTACCATAAACCACCGAGGACCTCCGCTCGGCCCAGCGGGAGCCGTGAGGAAGACTCCTCTTCATCCCTCCAGGATCTACTGCAATAAATCCCAAAGTGCTGGAGCGAAGCAGCGATGTGACCCCACGGCGTCCGCGCGGTGCCGGTCTGGAGGCATCGGGCCGGCGGACCGACAGACACCGACAGACACCGACAGACACCGACTGGAGGGAAACCGTGGAATGCGGAAAGGCCGCTTCCTGCCGGCCGGCGAGGCCTCGTTATCGGGCCGGCCGTCTCTCGACGCTCCGCCAGAACTCGACTCTGATCCAATTATCGTCTCTGTGTGTTTTCAGGAAGGGAGCAATCATGGAGCCGGTCAGGGGCCGGACCAGGGCCCGGCGCACTCCCTTCCTGCTGCAGGGGCTCTCTCTTTATTTCTGTATTAATCTCTTTCTTTCTTTCTCTCTCTTTCTCTCTCTTTGACGTTGTGATGCTCCAGGCGACATGTCTGCATCGCCTCCTCCGGGTCTCAGGTGTTCAGGGGGAGGCGAGACGGACCTGGAGCCATGGCACTGCAGACAGGTGGACGTTTCTATTTTAAGACACTTTCTTTCTCAGCTTCTATTGTACCCTTTTACAGCTTCTATTGTATCTTTTTATAGCTTCTATTGTACCTTATTACAGCTTCTATTGTATCTTTTTACAGCTTCTATTGTACCTTTTTATAGCTTCTATTGTACCTTATTACAGCTTCTATGGTATCTTTTTATAGCTTCTATTGTACCTTATTACAGCTTCTATTGTATCTTTTTACAGCTTCTATTGTACCTTTTTATAGCTTCTATTGTACCTTATTACAGCTTCTATGGTATCTTTTTATAGCTTCTATTGTACCTTTTTATAGCTTCTATTGTACCATGTTATAGCTTCTATTGTGCCTTTTTTACAGCTTCTATTGTCTTTGTATAGCTTTTATTGTGAAATAGAAGCATGTACCTTTTTACTTGTTTTCTTTAATAAAAGATAGTTATTTCTTGTGTTTGTCGTCTGCTCAGTGAAGCGGCCAGCGGCGCCCCGTGGACTCATCATAATAAAAACTGTCCAGTCCAGACGAACATCAAACCAAACCAGCTGACTGCACTACAATCTGCCAAGTCTGGCGATAATTAAATGTATGACCAAATTCTTTGAAACACTCTAAAGCCACCTGCGTGTGCACCAAGTCACATGACCAGCAGCCACCGGCCTCGCGCTCATCGGATGTGTGAAGGAGCTCCGTTTATTTCACGCTGCCGTGTGGATTTGGGTTTCACCCTCTGAGTCTTTGAGTTGAAGCTCGCAGCTTCCACGGGTTGAAGGAGCTCCTCAAGAGCTTCAACATCACGGCTCAGACGCTTTGAGGCCCCTGAGGGGGGGGGGGGACGTGTCAGCTGATGCCCCCTCCCGAGGCCCTGAAACCTCCCCGTCTGTCGAGTTTGAGCAGGAACCGACTGAAGGCTTCGGTTTGAAGATCTTTCAGTCGAGTGTTTGTTGTCGATGACATTTGGAGCTCCATAAAGCTAAAAAGAAAAACTCAGAAAAATCTCTTGAACTCTCGACCTCCCATTGGACGACTCCGGGTTCAAATTGCGCAACATATATTTTGGGCAACACCTAGCACTGCAAAAAAAAACAGAAATAAACTAACAAGTAAGCCTATCAGAATAAATGCATTAGTAGTAAATTTATTGAAAAAGATACAACCAATTAGATGGATGGTTCACGGTCATGAAATATGTAACAGAACGTTATGGATTGCATCTTTTCTAACCTTTTTTTTTTTTTTTTTTTTTTTATCATTTATACCTTTCAAGACTTTTTTCACAACAGTCACTGCTTTTACTAACATTTAAAAAAGATCGCTTGGCTTCTGTCGGCAAAAAAATAATAATCGTGAAACAAAACAAAAAATATATATATATATATAAACCCAACTACAGTAAACGACGCTTAGAAAAGTTAAAATGAAACATAAAAAAAAAAAAAAGTCAAACGTTCTCTTATCTTACAAACTATGTTCACTTGAAAAACTGTCAGCACCATGTACTCATTTTTAAACTATATTTCAGTTTAATCAGATCCTTCCACCTCGGTGGCAACATGCGTATTAATAAAACCAATTTATTCAGACTAGAAAAGCCTCGTTTTGGAGGAATGGTACAGCGTCGCTCTCAGACAGACGATCTCGACTCGCTTGGAGGAGCAAATAAAAAAGGAAAATCAATCCACTTTTTTTTCCTTCAGATCTTTAGGTAATTCATCAATTCATAATAGACTCTGTTGGCGAAGAGGAAGTGACAAAGGTCGATATTTATATCGGCTAGTCTCGCCGGAAAGGTTCAAAGGTCAAAGTCAGTTAAACCCGGCCGAACGGCGAGGTTACGAGACCCTCGTCATCATCCCGGCCCCCAAAAGTTCCAGAATCACGAGTCGATAAGAAAGAAAAAGCCTTGTAACAATTTCAACCCATCCTCATCATCATCTTTAAAAAAAAAAAAAGAAGAAAAAAGAACAGAAAAAGCAGTCCTCCCTCCCCGTAAAGTAACGCGACATTATATGCATGACGTGTTGCTGCCCCCTGCTGGTGAGCAGTGAGAAGTTCTTCCAGGATTGGATTGTGCGTCTGGTTCCGCGGTTTGACTCGGAGGCGGAGCTACAGATCGGGAAAGGTTCCGTGTGTCCGTGAGCTCCGCTGTGGGGAGCGTTTCTATTGTTCCGTGTTCTTTAGGACGGGCTGGACGGCCCGTTGGACGAGCTGGGCTGCTGCTGGGCCTCCGGCGCGCTGACCGCCATCGCCGCCGCAGAGTACTTGCACTTAGACGAGCCGCAGTGGCAGCTGAACAGCTTGCTCTTGACTTCCCAGAAGTGGTCGCCGTAATTAAATCTGAGAGAGAGAGAGAGAGAGAGAGAGAGAGAGAGAGAGAGAGAGAGATGAATAAATTATGACCGAAAAGTAGAGGAATTTAATCCAATGCCGACTTAAATCCTACTTGTGGGTTTCCAGGACTTTAAACCACATTTCCATGACACTTTATTTTTAAAGTGATGAAATGTCGTATTTAAACTAATAATGAAAATTCCAAAGCATACATTACATTACATCATTTAGCAGATAAACAATTAAATCAGTGGCTCTCAAATGGGGGTACGTGAGAAATGAGCATTTTCAAAAGCCTTTGAAAATAGTTATTTAATAAATATTCAATAAAATTATATAATTATATATATAATGTTATTATTGTTTCGAGGTCTGGAAAAGTCCTGGAAGAAAAAAGTTTTGGGGATTTTCTATATATATATATATATATATATATATATATATATATATAAAGTTGTAATATTTATATTAAATATATATAAAAACGTTTACATATATAAAATTATATATATATATATATATATATATATATATATATATCCCAAAAATTATATATATCCAAAAATCCTCCAAACTTTTTTCTCCAGGACTTTTCCAGGCCTTGAAATAACCATTTTCAAATATTCCACGACTTCTCCAGTTTCCCGTGACCGTGCGCCCCCTGAACACAACGTCTTGAAGCGTTACCCGAGCTCCTCTCCGGCTTTGATGTTGTCGCTGGCGAAGAAGGCGATGTGCGGGAAGCGGAGGTCCTGGTGCTTCGTGAACACGCGGCAGGCGAACAGGTTGGGCTCGCACATGTGGTTGAGGAAGCGGCTGATGTTGCCATAGAAACGGGCGTCGATGCAGTAGAGGTCCTGTGGCTGGGAGGGGAGGTGAATGAGCGAGAGAAGAGGAGGAGGAGGGGGGAGGCTGTGGGGGGGGAGGCTGCGGGGGGAGTTACCTTGTCGTCCAGGCTGAACAGGTACGTGTCGTTCTGCCTCAGCTCGGCTTCGGCCTCAGAGATGATCTCACCCACGTACCTGGAGAGAAAGGAGGAGGAGTCAGGGGCTGATGCAACACACACACACACACACACACACACACACACACACACACACACACACACACACACACACACACACACACACACACACACACACACACACACACACACACACACACACACACACACACACACACACACACACACACACACACACACACACACACACACACACACACACACACACACACACACACACACACTTCTTCAAGGTCGTATTAGCGTAGAGACGTTACTCAGATAGAGCTTCAAAGATTAGAAAATAAAACTTTCATACGTTTGTTTTTCATGTGCTTTGACAATGTTGATCTCTCTCTCTCTCTCATCCCCTTCTCTCTTCTTCTCTTCTTTTCTCTCACTCCCTTCTCATTTCCCTCTTCCCGTTATCTCTTACTCTCTTCCTTCTCCCCCTTCTCACTTCCCCCTCCCCTCCTCTCACATCCCTCTCCCCCTCCCCCTCCCCCTCTCTTGATGGACCACCGGTCCTGTGTGGGGTCGTGATGGCCCACCAGCGCTCGAGGACTTACTCGCACACGAAGGTCCCCTGTGGGATGTCCTGTACGGCGCGGACCCCCCAGCCCTTCTTCCTGGTCCTGAACACCTGCAGCCGGGTCCTAAAACACACACAGTCAGAGTCAGAGGACTCGGGAACCGGAACGCCGACCTTCCTCTGGGCGCAGGTCACCGGTGAATACCTGATTCCATTCTGCACCACGCGGTTCTTGCAGGTCCTCCAACAGGAGCAGGCGTGGTTGCACTCGAAGATGAGGGGCGGCTCCTCGCGGCAGAACTCGGGGAGCAGGCAACCTCTCTGGAGACGCACAACCAGAGACACACACACATCACAGTCTACACACACATCCATCACAGTCTACACACACATCCATCACGGTCTACACACACATCCATCACGGTCTACACACACATCCGTCACAGTCTACACACACACATTCATCACGGTCTACACACACACACACACACACACACACACACACACATCACAGTCTACACACACATCCATCAAGGTCTACACACACATCCGTCACAGTCTACACACACACATCACGGTCTACACACACATCCATCACAGTCTACACACACATCCATCACAGTCTACACACACATCCATCACAGTCTACACACACACACACATCACGGTCTACACACACATCCATCACGGTCTACACACACATCACAGTCTACACACACATCCATCACGGTCTACACACACATCCATCACAGTCTACACACACACACATCACGGTCTACACACACATCCATCACAGTCTACTTGATGTTTTCCATGAACACTTTTATTCATCAAATACATTTTAAAATGAATATAACATCTAGTTAAGACATTGAGGAGGTTATAAATAATGATTTGTATTGTAAATAATAATGTTGTTCTTCTTGTGGCTCAAAGGAAGGCCAGTTTTATAGCTTCTCTCAGCAGCATAACTGTTTTCAGCTGCGCTCACATAAAAAGGGTTTAAAAGTGTTTTCTACCCCTCCGCTAGTCTTCTAAGGCGATAACACAATGTACCACTAGAACATGGAGATGGGCCTCTATACACCTCTGTAGAGACTTCACTAACACCAGAGAATAGTCATCTACACATTAACTATGGAGAGAGAGTGTTTATGATTACTTTAATGATATCTTCATTCATAAAAACAGAGCTTTGGAAAATAAGGACATTTCTAAGTGACCCCAAACTTTTGAATGGTAGTGTACCTTTTTTTTACATCAAAAGAAGACTGCTGTGTGGTGTGTGTGTGTGTGTGTGTGTGTGTGTGTGTGTGTGTGTGTGTGTGTGTGCCCTCACCTTGTCGTACCAGCAGCGCAGACTGAGTTGTCCACACATGCAGATGCTGGTGGAGCAGTCCTCCTTGCAGACGCAGTACTGGGGGGTGAAGCAGAGGCCTGGAGGTCAGACACGTCTCTCTGGCGCCCGGCGCCCGGCGCCCGAGGCTCTCCGCTCACCTGCAGGTGCGTGATGTTGCGGTCGATGTTCATGGGGGAGGTGACGCAGTTCTCGGGGATGTACTTGTAGTCGTCGGGGTGAGGCTCGCCGTCGACGGAGTTGACGCAGGGAAGAGGAACCCGCTCCTGGCCCAGAGCCACGTCGCTGTGAGGAGATGGAGCGTTGGTTAGGGCCCGCTCACACCTGTACCCCCCCCCCCCCCCCCCCAGAGTATCGTTCCCACCTCTGCAGGACTTTCTCCTCCACGCGGGACCGCCGGGCGTGCTTGGCGTCCCTCTCGCGGCCGTTGGCCTGCAGCGCCGCCCACGCCTTGGAGTTGTGGCTGCAGCAGTCCGGAGGCGTCTCGCCCTCGCGGTTCTTCAGGAACACGTCGGCTCCCCGGGTCAGGAAGAGCCTGGGGGGGGGGGGGGGGATAAATTATAATAATTTAATAGCGTTTTGTTTGTTCTTTGTTGTGTGTACTCTTTATTGCCCGGAGATACACAAAATAATCTAGAAAGAAAATCATTTAAAATTATATAAAAAACAAAGAAATAAGTTATACTTTTTAATAGTTGTTTAAAAAAAAAATTGCCAACAATAATAATAAGAAGAAATAAGAATGAAATTAAATATGATTATCTAATTTATGTTTTCTGAAAACAATAAGTCTTATTACTGCCTAATAGACTTATTATTGTCTAATAGTCTTATTATTGGCCAATTGTCTTATTATTGCCTAATAGTCTAATTATTGCCATTTTATGACAATTGTTCATTTCCTATAAGCCTAAATAAGTATATCTATTATTTTAACAACAATGTTATTTCACAGGTTTCAAAAAGTGCCCCCAATTCCTTTTTTTTCTCCTTTTTTTTTTTTTTTTAAACTCACGTGACGCATTCCAGGCGGTTCTCGCGGGCGGCGATGTGCAGCGGCGAGTCCCCGTGGATGTTGACCGCCTGCAGGTCGCAGCGGGCGGTCAGGAGCAGCTCGGCGATCTCCACGCTGCCGGAGAACGCCGCCCAGTGGAGGCAGATGTTCTCCTCCTGGACGACGGGACAACACACGCACACCGCAGTGAAGACGACGTCTGGATGGCCGCGGGAAGCGTGTGTGAAGCGTGTGTGAAGCGTGTGTGAAGCGTGTGTGAAGCGTGTGTGAAGCGTGTGTGTGTAGCGTGTGAAGTGTGTGTGTGAAGAGTGTGTGTACCTTGTCCCTGATGCTGATGTCGGCTCCTTTGCACAGGAGCAGGTTCACCTGGTCCACGTGTTTGTACTCGGTCGCCCAGATCATGGCGGTCCAACCTCCGTCATCCTGATTATTATTTTGGTGTGACAATAAATATCATTATTCATAACAAAAATAAATTAAAAATAAGTTATAATTGTTAGTTATTTAAACAGTCAAATTGAATATGACTGTCTGATTTATGTTTTCCTTTTTTTGTTTGTTAAATGCTTAACTAAATGTATAAACAAATAAATAAATACAAGAACAAATAAATGCTTAAATAAATAAATGAAGAAATATGTGTGGACACATAAATAGAGACATAAATAAATGAAGAAATACAGAAAGGTAGAAATAGATTTATTTAATGATGTCCTGTTTAGGTATAACTTTATTTATTTGTGAATTAATTTATACATTTATTTAAGCATTTGTTTTCTTGTATTTATTTATTTATATTCTTTTATTTATTTCTGTATTTATGTATACATTTATTTATTTATTCTTGTATTTATACATTTATTTATTTCTGTATTTATTTATACATTTATTTATTTGTTCTTGTATTTATACATTTATTTATGTATGTATTTATTTATTTATTTCTATGTTTAATAATGCATTTATTTATTAAATCTTAAGATATTTTAAGTCCTCCATAGGCCACGAGCGAAAAGCTCGAGACTAGAACTTGAAATCACAGAGAGGATCAAAAACGAGGGATTGGAAGAACGTGATGGATCCCCCACCTGACAGTTGATGTTGATCAGCCCCGTGGACAGGAGGTGCTCCACGATGTTGTAATGGCCGGACTTCGCCGCTAGGTGGAGACACGTGAACCCCTCCACGTCCTGAGAGAATCACATCGTCATCGTCAAATCACTCGCCGCCTATCCGGCCGACGGAAAGAGAAACCAGACGAGCGGTCACCTTGTGCGCGGCGCTGGCTCCGGCTCTCAGCAGGTACTGGACCGTCTCCATGTGGTTGTTCTCGCACGCCTCCATCAGCGGCGTCCGCTGGTCTTCGTCACAAATGTCCAGGTTCGCTCCCGCCTGAAGAGGAAAGACGTCAGACGGCGGTTAGAGAGGCTTGAAATGGTCCTTAAGCGTCACATAGTCACGTAGAAATGTCCTTATTCCTCAAAGCACTGTTTTTATCAATGAAGATATCATTAAAGTAATCATAACCTCTCTCTACATAGTTAATGTGTAGATGACTATTCTCTGGTGTTAGTGAAGTCTCTACAGAGGTGTGTAGAGGCCCGTCTCCATGTTCTAGTGGTACATTGTGTTATCGCCTTAGAAGACGAGCAGAGGGGTAGAAAACCCTTTTTATGTGAGCGCAGCTGAAAACAGTTACGCTGGTGAGAGAAAGCTATAAAACTGGCCTTCCTTTGAGCCACAAGAAGAACAACATTAATATTTACAATAAAAATCATTATTTATAACCGTGACTATATTTTATATTCATTTTGAAATTCATTTGATGAATAAAACTGTGAGTTTTTAAATGGAAAACCCCACTTCGCCCTTATTGATGAGCGCAGGAGTAGGGAGGAGCGTACCTGCACCAGCATGTGGCAGATGTCCTTGTATCCGCCCTCGGCCGCGGCGTGGAGCGGCGTGCGTTTGTTCTGAGAGTCCATCTTGAAGTTCGGGTCGATACCGTCCACTGGGAGAACAAGAGGGACATTTAGCATTAATAAAAACTAAATGTTTTGATGCGAATGCAGAAAGAGAGCAAGAAAAGGAAAGAATAACGGGGTCTACACACCCAGCATGAGCAGGACCTTCTTCAGCTCCCCCTGCTTGGCCGAGAGGTAAAGCTGCTTGGGGTGGAAACGCAGCTTCTTCGGCCTGAAACACGAGGAGAACGAATAATGAACACGTTAGGAAGTCGGACATGTTTGTTTTTGGTGCTTCTAGATCATTCTCAGAGCCGGGTTCATACACATTGGTGACTGGTGGATTTCCAGGACTTTAAACCAAATTTTCATGACCAAACATGTTGTGAGATCTGAGTATATAAATAACTCAAATGAATGAGAGACAATAGTTTGATTAAAAGAATAAATATCAATATAAATGTTTATTCTTTTAATCAAACTGTGTAAATTAACATAAAAATAACAACATTTTCATGACTTTTCCAAAACTTCAGGCCCCCAAAAAATATTTACTGACTTTTCCGAGCCTGGAGATAAGTTTTTTTTATTTCCAAGACTTCTCCAGGTTTTCCATGAGCGTATGAACCCTGACAAAGACAGTGGTCTGGTGGGCGGGACGGACTTCTCTGTGTCCAGCGCCACCAGGATGCTCTCCAGAGTCTCCCTGGGCGGCCCCGGCAGGACGGCGGGCGGCGCCGCTGCTGCCGACCCGACCGGCGGCGGCGGCGTCGGCGTCCGAGACGACCCGGGGACGGCGGAGGAGTCGAGTCCGGAACCGGCGGACAGCGAGCTGTCGGCCCGGCCGCTGACCTCGACCCCCGTGGCCAGACGAGAGGAGCTGGAGGAAAGAAGAGGGGGGAGAGAGAGAGAGAGAGAGAGAGAGAGAGAGAGAGTTCAATCTACACTTCCCTGGCATAGAGGATTAACCGGTCCGCGTCCCTAACTACGAGTCAACTGGAGGCTGCTCTTTCCCATTTGTTTATTAACCGTTTACAAACCTCAAAATATTTGTGCAGGCAATCCGCCATTCATGGATGTATATATATATATATATATATATATATATATATATATATATATATATATATATATATATATATATATACATACACACACACGCACACTCTGGAATTCAGCAGTTCTAATTATTATTATTATAATTATTATCTTGATCCTCGTGGGTTTGAGTCCCAGGAAACAAAAAAAGGAGATTTTGTAGTTTTAATTGTGTGTGTGTGTATATATATATATATATATATATATATATATATATATATATACACACACACATACTTAAATAATATATATACACAAATTAATTATATATATAATATGCCTATTTATATTATATATAATTATTATACATAATATATATAATTATTATATCTACAATAAATATGTATATATTATATAAATATATGATATATATAGTATATTTTATATATACATGGATATAATATTTATATATACTGTTACTATGGCCACCAAACTCTTCAGTTAAGCGTATATTTTGAGCGTATATTTTGAGCGTCTTTCTTTTAAAAGCATATTAATTATAATCAAACTTAATTTAATATGACACATTTCCATTTTTTCAGGCCTGGAAAAACAAACATTTTAAAATTCCAGGACCTTTCCAGGTTTTCCATGACCGTACGAACGCTGCAGGAGGCCACTTCTTCATATTTGACTCTCTACATCCTCTGACGATCACGCCAGGTGACTCCCCCCCCAGCTGGTCCTTTACCTGCCGGTGGTGGTGTCCGCTCGGCCCTCGGGGGCCCCGGGCGTGGCCGGCCCGTGCTCGAGCGCGGCCGCCGGCGGCACGGTGGAGGAGGAGGAGGAGGAGGAGGAGGAGGAGGAGGAGGAGGAGGCGGTGGAGGAGGTGGTGTCGGCCTTGGCGATGGTGACCTCCTTGGCCTTGGCGGCCTCCTCTCCACAGTGGGGACAGAAGCTTTGACCCTTCAGCACCGAGGCGCAGGCGCGGTGGAACCGGTGAGAGATGCTGAGGTCCGGCTGGCACTCCATGAAGGTCCCCTGCTCCGCGGAGAAGACGAGTCAACGGGACATCAGGCTAGATTTTGTAGTTTTAATTGTGTATGTGTGTGTATATATATATATATAT